>CVRI01000047.1:2786502-2803854 GCA_900005825.1 Clunio marinus | reverse complement strand
TTAAAATAATATTTTAAAATATATTTTAAAACGAATTTTTTTTTTAATTTTTTTATTTCACAATCTTTGATATTTCATGAAATTTAAGTAGAGAAATTCGAAAAAAAAATTGATTATAGATTTTGTTATGCAATTAAATTGTGATATATGTACACTGAAATAAGTAATATTTCATCCTCGATGTATTTGAAATTATTAAATATGATTAATAGAATATTATTTTAGTACTCCAAAAAAATGAGGATTTTGGCATTGAATTCAATTTGTTTAGTCGCAATATTTGGTGTAAGTTCAAAGTTTAATCATGAAATTAAAAAATTGACGAAGTTTTGAATTCTACTAGATTGCATCAGCACAAACTGGACTTTTTCCAGCAGTTTTTTTGTACGCTCGTTTAGATTTCACCAATGAGTGTACACGTGTAACCAAAATGTTGGATGCCAGCTGCTACAATGTGTACAATATGATTCGTGCTGGCTTTGCATATTACATGGGCCCATTATACCATGCTCGAGCTAATTTTAATGCGGCATACGCAGACTTGATTGCGCAAACTGGATTTGATCCTAACGTTCTACAAAGTTTTATCGACTATGTAACCGACACAATTGAACCTTCTTTTGTTGTATTGGAACAAACAAATCCAAGTTTTGAGGAAATGGTCTTAATGGGCATTACGCATATCATAAGCCAAGGAATGGGTATGGGATGTGGTGGAACACAATGTTCATATGCTATTGAAAGTAGTATGCAATCTTCTTCGTTCTTTTCTATGTTGTCATATGCTATGGATAGTAATGGAATGCCCTATTCAGATGATTGTAAATTGCACATCATTCAGAAATTCTTAGAAGCATACGAGGATAGAGCTGCAGAAATCATAATGATAATCGTTGATCGAATGGGAAGCATGCCAAATACCGCGGCAGCAGTTTCAGGCCTCATTTCGGAGATTATTGCTATTCTGAATGACTTAACTAATCAAATGAATGCTTGTACTACCGACGCTCAACTTAACGCAATACTTGCGCAATTGCAAAGTTGCAGCAGTAACTGTATTAACAATTTGCTAGATCAGTTAGGAACAGATTTTCCAATGGCGGTGCAACAAGACGTTTCAGACGTCATGATGGAAATAACAGGAAATATGGGATGGAATGATTTTGTCGCACAATTTGCAGCTACTTGTCCATAAGGACCAGAATGACATATTTCATAACGCAAACTTTTACATACCAATTTGCATGATTTTTGTGAAACAAATGAAATTTTTTAAAGTAAAATAATAAAAAAAAATTCTTATCAAAGCTACTTTAGTTTTATGCTCATTTTTAAGGACTTCTAACTAATTTAAATATTACAATATGTATTAATTTACCATTGAATCGATCTTTTGGTTATTACTTCAAGTTGTGTCATAGAAATTCAGATTAATGATCTAAAAAGAATTTTATTACAGATGAATTCACTTAAATATCTCCACGTTTCATTTGACAATATTGGAGTTACTGGACTGCTCATGAACAATTGTTTGTTACTTCTGATTTAAAAATAAAGTGTGCAGCTATCCTCAAGACACAGAATAGGATCAAATTATATGAATAATTAATTTCCTTGATAACTGAAAACCCTTTAAAGTTAAAATATTGATAGATATGATCTCATAACGAATCCAATTGAATTATTTTGAAGAAATTAGAAATAAAAAGAAGTCATCAACTACGCCTCTGTATGAAAAATTTTCTCTACGAAGTTTTTGAGACAGTTTCATTCTGAATGTCAAATGATGTGGGATCTGTTTATAAGTACTTGCTTCATTGTATTCTTTTCTGTAGTGTTTTAAGTAGCAATATTTTTAAGAAGAATTTATAACTTTTTTTTTTAAGTAGATAGCAGAGACGACAGCTCTATCTCCTCGCTATGCACAGTTCCAGCTGTATGCTCAATTAAATCTTGTGAACGATTTATTAGATTGGAATGCTCGATTGGATGCTTCACATTACAAATTATTTGAAAACGTGACGAAGGCGCTTGAAAGTGAATTGCAACCTTTTTATGGCAATGTTGAAACTTTAAAAGGAACTTATAATGACTTGATTGAGGTTTCCTCATTCAGTACGACAGCTTTGGATGCGTTTAAAGAATCCTTCGACGTTTTTGTTTTTCAAAGCTTAGATCGATTTCATATGGATTTGAAAGAGTTTTTCTTAATATATCTTGAAATGAACGAAATGGGATTTACAAAGCCATCGATTGAGTTCAACCAAGTTGTAGTGAGACATTTTGCGATGCAAGTTAAATTGCCACCGCCACCAAATTCTCATACTGTAGCTACAGTAGATTGTCTAGACAACGTTTTAGACAATTATAAATCTTGGTATGAAACATGTCCTAATGAGATCATAGAAGAAACCAACAATATTATCACAGACCTTCCAACATTCTTTATTTGGAACTTTTGGTTGGCTAGGCATTCATTAAACATGCTTTCAAATAAGGCAAGCACTTTGAATTTTCAACTGTGGTGGTGCAACATCATAAAAACTGATAGTTGCATTATCCAAGTCGCAAATGAGTTAACTAATTGCAACTTTCAATGTTTTGATGAAATGGCTAGTACAACATCAAAATCGATTATTGATGTTATGAGCGAGCACTACGTAGCATACACGAACATGATTCTTGACAGCACTTCTAAACTTCGTGAGAGTGATCCTAGTGCAACTCTCATTGAAAGTTGCATTTAGATATACTGGGAATAGAAATTCGATTGTGTCTATTGATGATGTAAATTCTTTCAAATTAAATTGAAATAAATTCTGATCATCATGAAAACAAAAATTGTTTTTCTTAGTTTTTCGTTTGTTTGTAAATATTAACAAAATTAATACCAAATTCTCCTTGAACAGTAAATTACTTCTAGAAGCTTTTAGAAGCTTCACAAAATTTCCAGATCATACGTTCAAATTGACACGTTCTTCAATGCAAAACACGAGTCTTAGACTTAACAAAGTTTCAATAATGTCAAACTCCAATAAAAAAACACTTGTCAAGAACACTTAAATAATTAAACTTTATTTAAGTGTTCTTGACAAGTGTTTTTTATTTTTCATCTCATTTGGCATAATATCTTAAAAAAAATAATAAAAATATTGTCATTCTCAATAACTTCGTAGTCCAAAGGCAGGTAAAATTATTGAAATATTAAGACAAGTGTTTATTTTTATCTCTCTATTTAGTGAAAAACAAGAGAAGATATTAAAGGCGAGGAAAAATATTCCTTATGATCACATTGTACAAAATAAATACAAATATTATTGTCAAAATTTTTATTTTGCTTACGCATCAGATAACAGATGTTATTAACAGAACGGCAATTTGATGTTCATAAAACAAAAACTTTTTCATGAAATTATTTTAAATGTTTTTTTTATTCAATCCTTTCTCTTAATCTTATATCAACGAATAAATAGTTTAAAGCAGTATACTCTTGTTGAATTGCTCGTATAGTTGATACGATAGTAATAATTGATTTCGAATGTTTAATAATAACTCGTCCGCCTCTAAATGTAATAAAAAATTAAGGAATAGGTCAGCGTACGAGAAAGATGAGTCATGATGATCTGAGAAGCCATTCCAAAACAGAAACCAGCATAAATTTCTACCCTCATCATTTACTTCTGCATCATAATAAAAAAAATGCAATTTTGCATCGCTTAAGGTAAAAACAGGGAAGGAAATAAATTGTCACATTTTGGCCACGTTTTTGCCATTTCAAAGAGTGTTTTGCAACACACTTCCCGCAGCTTTATCCCGAAGTACTAATCAAAAAATATTCATTAAATTTTTCTCCTTTATTCGAATGGTCAAACGGAAACAAATCTTTGAATGGAAATTTTTTTGAGTCTGAAATTTCCCCAAACATGTTCACAAATTATCAAAAGCTTTCAATTAAAACTTTGTTTCGTAGACTGTTTACTTAAATGTTAAATGTCAAGCAGATTCTAACTGCAAAGTTTGTCTTTATGTTTATAATCATGAAATTTTTAGAAGGATTTTAATATAATTAAACGATGAAGATTTTTATGTGCAATTACAAAATGTCAAGTTGAAATTTGAATCTTGAAGCATCAAAAACTGATTAAAAAATTTTGGGAAAATCTCACTTAACGCTTCGTTGCTGCTTCCTAGTTAATGAGACGATTCATAAATGCTAAATGCGACTCTTCGTGTCATATCTGCCGTTAAATGTTTAAACTTTTTTCTACCAAAATTTTATTCTACGCTTATGCAAATTTTTTCGTCACGTTGATATTTTTTCCGGGTAATTTAATTAAAATTGCACAAACAAAATCTCCACGTATGAATGGTCTGAAGGAAATTCAACATTAAAAATAAGTTCTGAATGGCTTCAATTAAAAATTTTCCAACGTAATGAAAGCATTTTCCTGAAAATATTTTTCAATTATGACCAAAGCTAGGAGACTGAAAAATGTCCATTGACCGAGTCCAATCTATTGTCGTGACGGTCAATTGAAATGTAAAGGGAAATAAATGTCACGGACTAAACAATGGGATTTCGACGGTTGGTCGGTCGGGTAACAGATTTCAAATCAATCCATCTAGTGATGTTTCCAAAGGCTTGAAAAGGGACATTTGAATGACAACAAAAAAAACATTTCAAATTTTGGGGACGCGTGAATTCCTCAAGAATTAATTAATTTCGGTCTCCTATTTTTCTCACTACATGCGAGGTGTTTTTCTGTTAAAAAAGTTTATTGTTTGATGTGTATGTTTAAAATATTCATGATGTCAACGTGAACTGTTTTCCATAACGACAACAACAGAATACGTGAAAATTTCCAGCGTTCATCAATGAGCGATAAAAAATAATGACGCAAATAAACGTTTTATGAGTTTTAATAGCTCAAAAACATTCTTTTCATGTAAAATTCTTTTAAAATTAAAAACATGAGACGATATGAGTTTGACAATAATCCGATGACCATGACATAACTCTTAACGCAAAAGCTTTTAGACGAGTCAATTATTTTATTGCTGATATGTATCGAAGTCGCAAGTGAATAAATTCAAAGCATTAATCACAATTTTTTTTTCTCCAACTTCATGACATAAACTCGTCTACGAACCCCCGCAGTACATCGCAACTGTTTCGAAATATGACTGGCAATCGTACAATGGCTTCAGTCCACTCCATTAGTTAAATTTATTGTTTACAACCAGACCGAAAGAAGAATTGGTAATTAATTAAAACGGTCGCAATTGTAGAAAAAAACAACAGCACAAAAATTGTGCGTCTGTAATGCGATATTTGAACAGTTTTCAAACTATCGACGTTCACTTGGGGGTTTTTAAGTGACATCGTGCGCAAAGAAATAACAAAAATTAAGAAACTTGCTCAAATATATTGAAAACAAAACCAGACATTGTAAATAAGCTGAAGGCGTAATTTTTATCGAAGCGAAAAATAAAAGAAAAAAATTCATTAAGCAAACTTAACGTTTCATTTCTTTGAGTACTTGCTTTGCTTTGCTAATCTTATTTGCTACGCAACGACGTATTAAGGAGTCTTAATGACAGATAATAATCTTATGCCATTAAAATGATAACCAGGAGAAATATGCTGTTGAAAGAATTAAACTTCCTCGTGAGTAATCAAAGTGAGACACAAGCGCGGTTGATTTTTAACCCTTTTAGCGATTCTTGAATTGTGATGAACACTGCGCTCTGTTTTTTTGCTTTTTACGAGCCCATTTAAGAAAATGGTTTTAACTCATTATATCAAACGTTAGCAGATCATTTTTTATCGCGTTTATGACTATTTTATGCGGGGGTGTGAGTGAGGGTGAATTGTTCTATTTTTCCCTTTAGGCATATGACAAATTGACAACGAGTTGAATCGTAAACCTTTTCAATTCATTCGAATGATTTATCTTTAAGAAGTTTTCTTCTTTTTCGGATTCTCTGCTTAAATATTTTAATTTCTTTGAAATTTATTACTTTTGTTTTCATCTGTAAAATATTATTCATGTATGATTTAATTACACGTCTTTCGTCATTTAGATGAAAAATTCAACAGCATATTAGACGAACTTGAGTATGTGTGGTTAAAGTTGATTTCTTCATCATATTTATGAGTCATTAAATTTATCTTTCGCCATGTCAAGTTAAACTCGTCTACTTCTTCTCTTGAATGGCATCGTAAATCTTCATTTCGCTGCTTCCTGACTTTACAGAAACTTCATTTCATGGTCAATTTTAAAAGCATCAAAATTTTACGAGATTGACATTTTATTCGACACAATGAGAGAGAAGAATATGACAGAAATGACAACGACGACGTAGAATGAAACGGTTACGAAATGTTACACGTGCAATGAGAATCACGCAATCGGACGCGTGCATTCATGTCTTCAAAATGCTTGACAAATGTACTTTTGGATTGGAGATTTATCACTTTTGTAAAATGACTTTCTGATGTCAAAATGTTTTTTTCTATTTTTATATTATTATTAATCGTTGTTCCAGAAATCATGTCAAAAACTTTTAATTACATTCAAACTTCAAACATTTCAACCGGAAAAGGCAAAAGTGTTGTTTTACCCACAAGATAAAATCGCTGATAATTTGCTTCATAAACACATTTTTCAACACGCTGAAGTGTGTCCAAATGAGCTCCATTAACAATTCCAATCCTTTCCTGATCGTCAGAACTCGATATGAGTTTATAAATTACCCAGAATTTCCTCTTTCTAATTACAAGATATTAGCAAGTTTTCCTTCAATGAACAAGAAATTTACTTCTAAGAAGGTTAATTTGCATATCACACAAAAAGGCTTAACTTAAAGAACAAAGCGAGACTTGTTATAAAGAAAACTTTCTCTTAAGCCTAATTTAACATAGCACACAATAATAATTATCCTATCTATGCACTCAAGGCATTTCATTTCTTACATTAGACAACAGACGAATGAATAAATGAAAATGCGAGTAAGCCAACAACTATTGCCAAAACCCTTTATTGTCTTCAATTAAATTTTCATGTCTTTACATTCAACTTAATTTGTTTAATTTGAGAAAATTCTCGTAACATTATTTTCAATCAATTTAACTTTCACAATTTTATTCATCACACATCGCTCCGCTTTGCTAAATAAAACTAACTACTAAGTAATGTCTGTTTATGTAAATAATTATTTTGTGTTTTGTGTAGGGAAGATTCAGGATGGAAGACATAAGAAGAAAGTTAACTAATGTAATTGAAAACTATGTACTTTCAAAACAGCAACATACATTCATGTTAAAAGACAAGAAATTTATTTTATCCACCCTTTTGTTTCATTTCCAATCATCAGACAACTAATCCATATTCTCAAATAATATTAAAACGTAACATTAAGTCAATAGATTCGCAAAGTTCTTTGCTACAAGCGATGTTCTTATAATTCCAACAGTTTCAAACATTGAACAAAGCGAAACGAATCTCCCCTCGAAATAAAAGATTTTCCTGTTAATTTTCCAATCCCACAAAATATTCAAAATTTAAAATCGTTTTCGGGTGTTGGTAGGAAAAGAGACGAAAGATTAAAAATCAAATTACATGACAAGGTACCTAAACAATAAAAATGTAATTGATCGTTTCTTTCTCACATCCCTCAACTTACTTGCCAATTTCCAACACCAAAATAACGATTTCTAACATCCATGAATGTTATTCAGTTGATACGCTTAAATTTAAGCTTTTTACGATACAAGCGTACCTTTTGATTGAAATGTGATTTATTTACATTGTTTTCTGTACATAGATGATTGCTTATCGAGTTCATATTCCACCCCCAACATAAATTTCTTCTTCTGAATGAAGCGATTGATGATTAATAAATATTTGTGACGTGTCTTTTTATGTTTTTATCATAGAAGTAAGAAAACAACAAACGACACAAAATGTTTGGCAAACTGAACAACTGACTTCAATACTGTTTTGATCGTCATTTAGAGAGAACAAATAAAAATTCTTCTCGGTTAAATGACATTAATATTAAAAACAAGGTTTTTCCACACTTAAAAGATTTTTTATTAAAAATACTTGCGCATAAATTTTTTATATACAATTTGTCAGATGTATTAATTTATTTCTTTTTATACGTTAATAAAGATACTTCTGATCAATATCACCATCTCGATCACACACATAAAGTTTAAGTTTTGACTCGAAATTATAAATAAACAAAATTTTTAAACTTCTGTGCATATTGTGATGATGTGGATTAAAATACTTTGTAAGAAATTCAATAAAACTTTTATTCTTAACAATTTTAATCGAAAATTATTTTATAGAAGAATAAAATTTATCAGGGAGAAACAAAAATCTTCATCACATCCCTCAACTTACTTTGCCAATTTACAACAATAACAATTTTAAAACTCCCATGAGTGTTATTCAGTTGATACGCTTATCAAACCTTTTTCATCCTCAACAATTTTAAAGGAATCGTCGCGGTTGTCTAACACCATTTTCACTAATCAATCAGCATTCACAACATTGTCGCAGAAACATAACGTTTGATGATAAATTATTATTGTGATAGAGATTACAACCGTGTCACATGATTTTCAAGAGATGTAAATTTTAGTCTTGGTAAATTATTATGCAACTCAAAACCCTTTCCCTAAAAAGTATGAAAAATTTCATGGGAACTTGTAGCGAAAACAATTTTTGATTAGTTTTCATGATTCGGGGAGAGAATATTTCAAAAATCTTATAAATTTGGAAGTTTCTTGAAGCTTCCATAAATTAACTGAAAAGATTAATAACAGCGTTGAAGTGAAAAATGACTGTTGATTGGAATTAAACATTTATTTATGTAACTTTCTAAAATATCGCCACAAAATCAATGACATTAAAGGTGGGAAAGGGTGAAATATTTTGTAAATCCCTTTCAGTTTAATTCAATGTCATAGCAGGAATAAAAAATAAATTCACAATATTCTCCCTTTTTAAAACATTTGCATCACAACACTGCATGGCTAAATGTAGTCAAAAACAATAAATGTCACATATGCAAAATATAAAATATTGATTGAAAATTTACAAAACAACTTCATTAGCATAAAATGCGGTATAAACACATCGATTGTAAATGAGAAAACATTTGTAAAATGAATTTACTTCGTGCACATCAGGCTGGAATAAATTTTTAAATATTCAACAATTTTATTAAAGCCGTTTTAAATTTCTCAAGGAATTCTCAACTCAGGTTGTTAACTTCAAATTGATATGTTGACATATTAAAGACTTTACTTAAGGCTACCCTAGGAAGAAAATTTAATCAATGAAGTTGATGGAAAAGAATGAAACATTTGATTGATAAGTATTTTGCATGCCTCGTTACTTTCACATCCACTAAACAATGAAAATATAAATAAAATATCAGTTTGATAAATTTGCTAAACATTAGCAGGATATTATTTTGAAAATATGAATAGAGTGAAAAATCTGCTTTTTATTCATTGCCATTTCGAAGATTCCGCACATATGAAAATTGCTTTTGTTTGATGAGATGCATGCTTAAGGGGTTGCGAGCAGGCACAAAAAATATACACATCAAGATATCTAATTCGTTTCTTCTCTTCTTCATGCGTGTTTGGATCCTTATTGATGATATCGCATTTATTTTCTTTTATATTCTATTATCACTGACATTTATTGACGTCATTAGATTGTAAGGGTGGACAAGTTTGTTGTTTAATAGGAATATCATTCACATTTAATCATTTGAAACTCAACTCTAATCAATTTCTCTTATTTTAGATGTTTTATGGAAGGCTTTTCCGGTAAGTTATCTCTTTTAACTCATATGAGATGAACACAAAAGATGATGAATGACGAGTGGTTTATTTTATTGATGTCCAACTGTGGTGATGGTCATCAAACGATTTCATTTCGTTTCTTCAAAGCAACCATCACGGCGATAATAATTCATTAAAATGTTCGAGTGCATTCAAAAGATTCAACAAATTTTCTACTCTTTTGTCTCAAGCACTTTACTCAGCAGTGATATAATCTGACTATTGACATGTGGTAGGAGAAGCAATCGTTGTTAAAATACTTCGAGTGGTCACTTTCATCAATTGAAATCCATCGACCACTTTGTTGTAGTTTTCCACACTCATCTCTTCACCGTTTCGAAACAGAAACACAAAAGAAAAAATTTCATTTAATCCTTTTGTTATATATTTTCTTCATCATTCATTCGAAATACATTTTCAAACACTATGAAGGCACTCAAATAATCCTCAATGTTTACATCACACAATCAGAATTTGAACAAAAACGAGAGACCAGAAATTTATTTGATGAAAAATTTTTGGGATTTTTATGTCTCATTCTCGTTTCGACAGATTTCAACTCTTTGAATGTACCTTATGATTGCATTGTGATTTATTTAGAATGTTCTACGAAATATATATGAATTGGTTATCGAGTTCACATTACGCCCTCATAATTACTTTGTTGTGATGATTATTAATTAAATGACAAATTTGTGATTTGTTTTTCAAGATTTTGATGACAGAAGAAAGAACGTCAATGCCAAATCTTAAAAATTTCATAATTTCATGAACTTTAAGCTACACACTTTCGTAGTTATATTTCTGATAGCAATGTTCATTACATTTGATCAACATTTCCATCTGGAACAGTGACATCAGATGTAATTAAACACCTTAAGTTTAATACAGCAAAATAATTTAACATCGATTTGTACAATTTCTTGCCTATCAAGTTGGAAACTTTAATTAATTTATTGAAAATAGATTTCAATGTGTTTCATGATAGTTAAACACAATTTTGGAGCATCATTGAAGCTTCAATGCATATTAGATCTGATCTGAGGGCTTTACAAGAAATGCATTCATGTGATCAATTCAGATGATATGAAAACTGTTTTGAAGAAAGATTAAATTTGTCAGGAATAAAACGAAACATCCCTGGATATGTAATCAACAATATACATAAAATCTTTAACAAGATATAATTGAAGTAAATGCTCTTCCAAGCGATGTCACAAATTGTGAATGTAAACGAAGAGTCATTAAAGAAATTCTCGAATTTCCAATTTAATCTTATCAAACTTCTAATTATTGAAAATCATAAAATTGCTGAGAAAATATCGCTTTCATGGCATTGTAAGTAAGGAAAATGTGATTCAATTTCATTTGATTTCAATTAATGACGTTACACATACACATAACTTACAATATGCGACTCGCTGACTCGTCCCATAACCATAAAAAGGAAGCTTTGAAGGAATCAAATTAGTTGACTTTATGTCCATATCAAATTTTTTAGTATCGAGATAGATATCAAAATACCTTCCAAAGCGCCCCTGAAGACTTGACGATTCTATTCAAATACTGTGTAAGAGTCTAATTTGCAATAGGGTGACTTAATATGACGTCTCAATAGGGCGACATGAATAGGACAATGAAGAAGAAACAAAAGGTGGTTCAGTCTAAGAAAAATCATTAACAGTTCCATTCTCTTGCAAAAAGGCAATAAAAATCTTTGTCGCAAAGAATAAAGCAACGAAATTGCCCATAAACATTCCGAGAAATGAAAAGTATCGTGTAGCGTTTTCTTTCACCCATTTACGTTCCCGAGGAAAATCAGAATTAGAAGCAATTACTTGGTTGATATAATAGCTTTCAGATGTCATTTACGCTTCAAATTCAATTATGCAAGAAGGGACGCGATGTTCTCAACAATGCGATTGTTACATAGTCCAATGAATGATAAAGCAAAGTAAAAATATTTCCACACAAAAAATTCGCTGCGATATTTTTAAATTAAAAATAAGAGCAGACGACCAATGCAATAAACATTTAGAAAACAATTTTTAAAAAATGTAAATTGTCTCATTTCACCCACAATCTCGAATCATAATAAAATATGAATGCAAATATAAGAAGATTAGAGTTGTAATGAATTCTTTCAACGATGTTATCGCATCATAGCGTCGTCGTCTTTGAATGTTTCTGTTTTGTAGTTGAGAAGAAGGATGAATTCAAAAGAAATTGTGCAAATAAATTTGCAAGCTTTTTGCCATTCTCTGTGATTCAAGTTGCATTTATAAATATCATTTGATATTATCATAAAGGAATATAAATTATTAAAGTAATTTTTATTTTTCATAGCATAAGTTACTGCAACATTTTCACACAAGCGTCAACTTATCTTCAATTAATTGACCAAAACACACGCATTTAATTAATGCAAGCAATTTGTCTACCGCATAAACGTTGCGCTTGTAATTTATGTACCGAAACGAGTTTGAGTTTCTAATCATATGATATATTGAGCGTATCCGTTTGATGAATGGTGCGAGCTCGTATGTCATGTCTTTTTCCAGTCTTAACCTTGCGTGTCGCATCTACCATCGAAATTCTAATAAACTTAAACACTTTAGAGTTGAAACCAGCATTTAACTTAAACAACAAAGAAATTATATCCACAATAAAACATGTCATTAATTAATTTTCTTCTGATGTTTCTTTTATATTTAGAAAATAAATTATCAAACCAAAATACTTCAATCGTTCGTTCCAACAATTTGATGAAGTTGCACAATAAATATTTCGTGACATTGAACTCGTAACATTGCGCAATAAATTATTAAAAAAATAAAATAAAGATCTCAGTAGCCCCCAGAAGAAATACTTTCAGCTAACAATTGCAATTTTGTGCAATTCATCATGATGACAAAAAAGATTTTTGCTGATCCCGAAATTGAAATTTATTCGAATGTTTTTTATTCGAATCTAACTCCGACGCAGTCATAAAGAGCGCAGAACTAATAAAAAAAAATATCAGAAGTGGGATAGATTACCACAGAAAAGTCTTAAGCTAGGCTAATGGCCAACGGCTGATTTATCACTTTGATATCTAATAAACTTAACTAATAAATCGTGCAAAATCTTTCTGGACCGAGTAACAGATTGAATAGTTTCTGAAAAATTAGCTTGTTGTTCACAATCGCTAAATTTATTAAACCCAAAATGTCATGAACTCAACAGACGATCAAAAACCTTCTAATGAAACCAAATATTAAAAAATTAAACCTGTTGTTTGTTGACATCATAGACTTCCATTCTTTATTAACACGCCAGGTATCGATTTAAATGCAAGAGATATCAGATAGCGATTTGTATAACAGATGGCACAAATGAGGGTCATAGAAAGGGACTAAATAAATTCTATCATCAAAACAAAGACGGATAATTGGTGAAATTATGACTGGAAACAATGCCACTACCACGACATGTCAATAAAAATCCTCCTTCGATAGTTTGACATCAAAAGTGACAATAAAATCTATATCAGTGTTTTCCAATATTTAATCGAACACATTGTGGAGTATTTGCTTTACACTTGAACATCAAGAGCATAAAATTCTCGGTTGGATGCATTTTTTTACGGGGCGAAGTTATTTTTCGTTTGATGTCACTTTGCATGATGGTCATTATAGCATTTCATTTCATCAGCGAGGGTAACTTCGCTTCTTTTTTTTTATTTTCGATGCATAACATTAAATAAGGAAGAATTAAAATGATGTCAAAGAACACCATGTGGTTTTAATTTCTCTCAACTCCAGTTGTCTCACTCTATGGCGCATAATACAACACAGCACCAATAATAACAACAATGCCATAATTCATTCATATGCAATAAATTCAGTAATTGACAATGAAGCGTTGCACTTCATTTGAATAAAAACAGTCACGCTTATGGTGCTAAGCTAATATTTTAATAGTTTCTTGTTGTTTTTGACGGAGAAAGTTTTGGCTTTGCTACTGCTTCAGTTTTCAATTAGAAAGTTAAGGGTGAGGGTCGAAAGGCTTTTGCATGGTTTGCATGTGCTGTAATGCTCTAAATATTTATGGTTTATAGTCAAGAAAGGTTGTTATGAAAGGATGCAAATNNGCAAAGTGCAATAAATGTACTAGGGAAAGAGTGGAAGTATGCATATCAAGCATTCTTTTCAATTTTTTATGCTGAAAAATCAAATTTTTATCACTATTTTAAGATTTCGGTTAACCGTAGGTTAACCGAGTTTCTTCGTTTCGGTTACTAGGTTAACCGGAATCTGAAAAATACCGGTTAATTAACATCTATAGGTGAGGGTCGAAAGGCTTTTGCATGGTTTGCATGTGCTGTAATGCTCTAAATATTTATGGTTTATAGTCAAGAAAGGTTGTTATGAAAGGATGCAAATTGTATCAAACATTTGCAATAATGTAAAGAAGGAAACCATTGCATGTAATAAATATTTCAGTTTGATGCAAATTTCCTTCAATTCAGACTAAAATTATGACGTGATAAATGAAAGCTCATAAGTCTTCATTCACTTGCAAATCGTTTTTCTTTCTTCTCATACTATAAAGTTTATTTTGTTGACGAAATTGTGCAGAAATTTCATACCGACGCGATTTCCTGTTAAATGATGTGATGCAAATTTCTCATTAATCAATCAAGTCATTCGAAAGAGATGGGACAATGAATGGATCAAGAGAGAATATGTTGAAGACATCACAGGATTATTAACATTGATTCGTAATCAAATTAACAAAGAAATTTATTTATAACATCAAAGTGAAATGAGTTTTATTGATGTGATGTAATAAATATTCATTTAGACTCGACATTGATATTGTTTGATTCATTTTTATTTCTCTCAAAACATTCAATGAGTTATTGTGGGTATGATAAGAAGACACACGATCAGCTTTGAAACTTCTACAATGTCACAAATGGCTGTGGTTAAAATATTGATAAAAAAAAAGTATTTATGAAAAAGTTTCATTGTGGTTTTAATATCGTTGAACGGACGCTCCACGTGTGTGCTTATTTACAACAAAACAAAGGCATTTCGTTAATCCATAAGGTTGTTAAACCTAGCATCAAAAAATATGACTTTTTCAATTAACCAGAATAATGCGGGACTTCCTAAATATTTTTCTGTGAAAACACGATGGAATTTTCTGTTTTTATTAACCAGAAAAAAAAGCGACACAAAAGTTTCCTGATGAAAGTCATAAAGAATCAAAAAATGTTACTTTGTCTGATCATGGTATCACAATAATGTCAATCATTATCATTTAAATGGATCATATTTTACATAGAATGTGTGACAATTATTGCTTCTCATTCCTGTGTTGTGTTGTTTTCACTGCTGTTTTTGCGATAATATCCAGGAATGAAAAGATGTAAAAGGGATTTTGGGTAAATGCAAAAAAGGGGTTGCGCAAATAATTTTTCTGCTTTCCTCAACAAAATTACTTTTATTTTTCGGGTTATGATCCTTTCAATTTTCCAAAAACACAATCCTTTGGTTTTAAAGCGACAGCGACATGTCACCGATGTTGATGCTCTTGCTGAACAAGAGGAGTGTTATTAATTTTAATACGCCTTAGAGTTTCAACAGGAATACGAATAAGTGAAAGTCAAGAAGGGAACAATTTGATGCAGAGATGAACATTTTCCCAATTAGTCGCAGATCTTTTATTGGAGGATTGACGGCATTTTTCTACTTTATTGTGATCGGAACGAACCCGTAAAATTTAAATTGAAAATATTTTTGATTTCTCTGAATGAATTCATTGCCGGGAGGCGCTCGCAAAAATTGACTTTTTTATAGCGTATGCAAAATATTTCATTTATGCATTTGATTAGAAATCATCATAAATTTCAAAAGTTATTTACTGTAGCAAAATGCTTCAATCACAGAAGCTATTTTCAGCTGATTTTGTCACAGCTTATAATAAATTATCATCAAAAATTGCTTTGAATATTTATGACTGGAACGTGATAGTTTATCAACTCCAATTTTACGCTTTAAATAGTTGAAGATTCACCCTTTGATGATAGCAAATCTATCACATTCAGGCAACAAATCGTCTTAAAAGATAAATTTTTTATCAATGTTCATATGACATCACTTGAAATCATGCGTAAGAAATGAGATTAAGTAGTCATGTCTTCCCTCAACAAACTTTTTCACCGTGATCGTTAGTTATGAAAGCATTTTTTATATGTTTATCGACTCATGTACGTGTCCGAGACGAGAGGGAATGTAATTTATCAATCACATTTGTTCTCTGTTCACATCGATATTTGCAAATAATAAAAATGATGTTCTCGGAAAGTGGCAGTGATCTGTGCGTAAGGTCGTTGTTATTGCTAAAAAATGATGTTTGTATGTTTGAATGCGTAAAGAATCGAAGGAAAACATCACATGGTGTCACATTTGTAAGGTGATTACTGAAGCGAAAATAAAACAATTTACTTAAACTTCTCGTTGATCCATTTATGAATCAAAATAGTTTCATATCGAATTTTTCTTCTTTTGTGTTTTTGTTTGTGAAAAATTGCAAATTTTTTGGACATTTTATGCTATGAAAACATAACATAAATGTGCCGATGATTAAATTAAGTACAAGCAATTATTCATTCATACACATTTCTTTACTGTTCAATGATGAATGTAAGAATCAATTTATCAAAGAATTTTGTGAAGAATAATTTCGTATTTACGCATGATTTTTGCATCGTTACCATCACAACGATTTTTGTATACTATTATAGTTGAAATATTTAGTAAAAGTGTGTCAAACTGGTACCGTTAACAACACAAGAGATACTAACAAATTAGCATGGTAATAAATCAAATCTTTGTAAAAAGTTATGTGGATTGTTAATAAATAATCAAGCAAATTGATGTTCTTCAGGTGTGCTGCATTAATTTTGTTTCTATATCTAAATAAGTATTGAATAAGATGTCAATTCAATTTATTGGATTATCTTTAAAAACACAAGAATATTTTGTCTTAAATTCATATTTCGATTTACATAATTTTTATTGTCAACTGAAAACGTTTGAGAAACGCTGACTTAACTGATTTGAGGAAATCGAAATTTTTATTAATATTATCTTTACGTATGTAGATTTGAGAATGTTGCTGTGGACTTCTCAAGTTAACAACAGAGCTTGGAAGGTTATTTATAATTCAACCGTTATTCTTACTCAGAATTGAACGTGTTGTAGAATCTTTGTCGAAAAGGAAATGTCGAATCCAAACTCTATTTCCAATATTTTTTCCATGACTTAATCAGCAAATCCAGTTGGTTTGAAACAGTCGTGTGGTGCTGGTCGAGAAATTTCATTTGATCTTCGTTTAGAAGAAAGTTTCAAAGATGATCTTAAAATTTTTATTATCATTAAGTTGTAATAACTGTTAAATCTGTTAAAACGATTTTAATTCTGTAATACATT
>CVRI01000047.1:2692626-2786136 GCA_900005825.1 Clunio marinus | reverse complement strand
AGTGATAATTTGTGAAACTCAATCATTTTTAATACCTCACAGTTTCGATAAAATTAAATTAATGTTTTTCCATGGGTAAGATAAAATATTTAAAATTATAATTAGATTAAATATCAAATTAACTCAACACTCTGAATATTTAAAGACCTGCTGAGGCTAATTATACTCAACATTATATTAAAGACTCATCACAAATTTTAAGTCATAGAAGTTTCAATAAGAATCGTCCAACAGTTTTGTATATTTCTGGATGGTTTATGAATCCCAAATCCGAGAATTCACAATTTCTTATCAAAGCTTATTTAAAACGTGGCGATTACAATCTTCTAGTTCTGGACTGGGGTGATTATTCAGTCGGATTTTACGATGCAGTTATGATAAGAATTTCGATAATAGCAAGAATAATTGGTGAAAGTTTCACAGAACTTTTCGATAATGGTTTAAATACCAAAACATTTCATTGTGTCGGACACAGTTTTGGAGCGCACGCTTGTGGAATTATAGGACGCGAATTGTATCGTAAATCGAATCAAAAACATAAGCTCAATAGGTTGTCACAATATAAATTGAAATATCAGCTAAAAATATTAATTTAATAATATTTTGATATTCACAGAATAACCGGACTAGATCCAGCCGGTCCCGGATTTTTTCCTGTTGCTTCTTTTGAAAAGCCTTTAAATAAAAACGACGCAGAGTTTGTTGATGCCATTCATAGTGATGTGTTTTTTGTAGGAACAAAATTTACAGTTGGTCATGTAGATTTTTATCCCAATTTCAATATGATGCAACCTGCTTGTCCGAGTCCATCAGCTGATAGCTTCTTCGACTTTGTTAATCGTAAGAAACTTTAAAAATTTTTGAGAATCATGAATATTCATTTGAAATATTTAATTAACAGTAATGTGCAGTCATTTAAATGCTGTTCGATATTTTGCTGATTCAATGAAGCGGGGAAATGGAAAATTATTTCCAAGTCGGCAATGTGACAGTTGGGAAGAATTCATTGAAGAAAAATGTCGAACAAACACTCTCAATTATATGGGAATTCAAGCAAATCCCAAAGCTCAAGGTAAATTCTTTTTAAAAATGAAGTCAAAAATCTACATTAATGGCAAAGATTTCTATGGTTGGGTTGTAAATCGCATTGAAAGTAGATTAATAAATTTAATAAATTTTAAATTTTAATTCGCCTATTCAACAACCAGAGCTTATTGAAGTTTATTTAAAAAAATCAATCAATGTTGATGAAAAACTTGTGTTTGCTCTTTTTATTTTTGCATTTGCACCTCATGGTAAATAAGTTATTTTTTCCCAAATGGATTATTGTTTCCGCCATTACCGGTACATTGAAACATGAAATATTTATTGAAAAAAAAGCCGAATTTCCATTTGTAGAATGTTTAATTTATGGAAATTGTTTTCACATACAATTTTCATTCTGTTTTTCGTTTATATTTTTCTCTGTTCATTCATTTTCAATATGCAATATTTAAATATTGCACAAATTGCTGATCAATAGCCATAATATTTATTTAACAATTGATGTTTTGTTTGAAATAAAATTTTCCGTAATTGTACAAAAAAAGGAAACAGGACGTTTATTAAAAATTCATTTTGCAAAATGATTCAAGCTGAGCTTATAGTTTGAGTCTATTTATGGTTGGAGAAAAAATAAACTGGAAAGAATTTTAAGGATCAAAGTCATAAAATTTCTTTTGATGTCGTCACGTCGTCGGGTTTAATCCAAAACACATGTTGGACTTGAGATTTGGGTTAAATCTTGAGTCAAGAGAATTATTTTGTTATTCGGGATGAGACAAAATAATATTTGCCTTCACCTAAATTCATCAATGCAATCGAAATAAAGTTTCGCATCAGTCCTTTTGTCATTTCCCACCATTTCCAAGTCAAACACTCGTAAAGTAAATCACAGAACATCATTGTCAATCCAACTTTTTAAGGGTGATGAGACAATTGTTCCAGTTAGTTAATAGCCATCAGCACGTTTTTTAGACCTTCTCACATAGTTTTTTAGAAATTTAATATGAATTGTGTTAACCAGAAGATTGATTGACTGTCAATTATGCTTGAGAATAAGTCGATCAGTGTTGTTAATTATTCTTATTGACCAACGTTTAAGTAGACATTAAAGAGTCTCAAATTTCTTCAGTTGATTTATTTCGAGTTTGCAGCTTGCATTTCTGTGACTTGGAATGTCGTAAAAATAAAAGACCCAATAACATAATAAATGTTTTAGCTTTAACGACTCACATATTCAATTCTTTAGTTTATGAATTTCCAATTACGATCAATTCATGTTGCAAATATCTATAAACAAATTATTTAAGTGGAAAAGTTTTTTTTGTTCAACGATATACCAGCAATAACATCTATAACAATAAATTTGCGTAGAAGTTTTTTATGAATTTGGGTTAAACAACATGCAATTGTTATATTTATTTGTATGATTTTCTATGAATATTCAACGGAAGTTCATAAAAAGAGGGAACATAAAATTTTAGTTCTACTTTCAGTGTGCATCATATTTTGACCATCAAAAATCAAAATAGTTTTGTCTGTCTCGATTGAGTGATTTTTACGATAATCACCGATTCATGTTGTGTATGTTTTGAACGTTCTAAACAGCAGAGTAAGCAGGAAAAAGGGAAGTATGAGGATAATAAATTTGTGTGTTATTTGCGTTTACCATGTGAATTGAAAATGTTAGAGTGTGGAAAATCTTCTCATGTCCAGGAACTGTTCACGAAACAATTGAATAAAAATTGGGTATTGCGTATTGATTCGAAAAAACTCAAAATTTATGATGTAATCAAATCGAAACGTGTGTCAATCTCATCAAACATCATTCAAACAAAAAGTGTCATCGTCATTTTCACACACAAAAACGTTGTCCTTTGGTAAACAAATAAAATATTTTTGAATGTTACACTCTATAAATTTTTATGATCCTCCGTCTCGTGACTTTTGATTTTTCAAATGATATTGCAGTATTTAACTTTTTATTTTAATTCCTTCTTTTGTTACTTTGATGCATTTTCATTATTTATATTTGCAATCATTTCCATATTTCATTAAATGTTATGAAAACAATTTTATCAGCCGCAGGCATGCTGCAGATGCATCTAATTTTCGATGTGAATGATTTCAGTGAGTATGGCAGGAATCCAAAGACTTTTTCTGTCATAAATCTTTAAACAGTTTTTTGTAAATTCCACACATAACTTTCTCATCCTTTAATGTTTCTTCTGTCAAGTTAAGATGTTTAAAGTTCAAAAGAATATTTTACTTGCATCTTATTTTGATTATGCAACGTCCCAATGTCGATGAGACAAAAAAATCAAATAAACTTTAAGATGTCCATTGTGAAGTGTTGATTACATGATTGAGAAAGAAGCAGACCTATGTCAATTGTAATCGTCTGTTCAAACCTTTGAAGATACTCGAACGAAATGAATTCAATTTTCTAAAGTTCTTTACATCAAATAACATAAAAATTGAAATATAAACTTATTTGTGTTTTTGAATTGAATTTGCATTTAAAAGGACGCATTAGACCACGATAAATGTGATAGAATAAATAAGAAAAATTGGACTGAGACAAGACAAAATAAGAGAAAAATGATTTATGTCTTTCGCTTGAATTATTGCTCGGAAAGTGAAGTGAAGAAAGGAAAGAAGGGACGGTCAAGTCTTCTTTTCATATGATGTAAGCATCCAGTGTTTGTTTTGTACTTTTTTAAAATGAAATTGTATTTAATCAACGCCATAGCATGAAAAAGAAACGAAGCAAGCTATCGTCCAACTCCGAACACAAGATTTACTGTTTCAAAAGGATAAACAGTTGATTAATGACTTTGTGAATATATGTAGTTAGGGGCACTCTAGATTTCGTCGTAAGATTCGATAAATCCTTGAGCATCATAGCATTACAAATTAAAAGAGTCACTGCGCAAAAGGACACTTAGATTTGATGACTTGCAATAGCAAGATTTCTGTTTTAAAATCCATAAAAAGTTTTTTTCCGTCATCATGTTTGGTCACTTCTAAAATTTCTTCTGTCTAATTTGTTGTCACAAAAACTTTCATGAACAATGAAAATTCTCATTAAGCCATCATCACGTTTGAATATCATAACTTAATTATGGAAAATGCATTAAAAGAAGTATCAAAATACGAGACATGTATCTCTTACGCACTGAGAGATTTCTACAAGTTCTGACAGATTTTAAGGTGAGTTCGACTTGATATAATGGAATAATTTGGAATAATTTCCACTCGAGGGAGTTCAGACATATAATAATTCGAGAAGTTAGACGCAATATTGTTCCTGTTGACAGGATATTCTTGTATGCCGGATTACTGATTCCATTTAAGTCAAATAATAAAAAAAGGCCATTTATCAGAAACTTATTACAATAAATACCAAATATAAACATCAACAAATGTGTTAACCACTGCACCATATTCGAAATAAATCATGAGACAGATTAATGGGCTTTACAGGTAGAGATGGACAGTTTATGAAGCGGTTGGCCGTATTGTGGTTAAGACCAGCCGATAAAGTTAAACTCCTTACAGTCAGAAAATTTTGATTTATGCCATGAAATCATGCTTCACTTATCCAATAATCGCACACAAAAGTCTTTTGATCAAACAAGCGATGCTCTACCGTTTGTTTTATGCCGGTGAATGTTGTGGTATTTTAATTAATTTTCTCATTTTTGCGAGTCGATGAAAGGCCATGAGTAACCACATTAAAACTCAATTTAATTCAAATTCTGTGGTTAAAGGAAATGAAACAATTTCATTTCGAGAGTTTTCCGGAATGTTTTTAATTGGAAAATATAAAAAAGAATTAAGTTCAAAACTCAACTTCAATAATCACAGTTTCATGTGAAAAATAAACAAAAGGCATTAGATCCTGTTTGACAAATATCTAAGCGTGTCTCTCATGTTATACCAGACAAGTAATGGAACGTTCAGAGGGATTTTTGATTGATCATTTTAAATTGTGACAACAACCGCGACGATTCTGTTTTTTAAAAACATTAACAAAATGAATGATAAGCGTTCAAAAAGGGCTTTTGTCATGGGACAATCCTTCTCGTTTGACTAGTGCGCTTTGTATTCTTTTTTTAATGGAATATTGATGTTTCTTGCTTTGTTATCTACTGTGAGACTTTTTTTTTATTTCAATTGTTGTGATTTCTATTTTAAAAACTTTTCTTTTTCCAATATTTCAAAACAAGTTGTTGAGTTAAATTATTTACGTAAAAATGAAAATTTTATGATTTCTTGCATTTTATTTTGTACTTTCATTCGAATGAAGAAGTCTAATAAAGTTGCTTCTATTTCAAATGCACTGCGGGAGATTCTTTCGTGAAAATGAAATGTGTAAGCGTAATTTTCATCGAGTTAAATTTTAATCGGTGTGTTGAAGGAATTTTTTCTTTTATGAAAAACAGAAAGCAGGAAAATTATTTTTAGAACTTGGGGAAATGTCACGCGATTTAATGCATTTGCGGTCAAATATTGAAGTCATTTTATTAAATTACAGACTATAATCTCTTCATTAATGATTAAAAAATATAAACTGCGGTCGTAAATATTGTGATCAAAGTTCTTATCTCCGAACTTTACTAATTCTACTGTCATGCTTCAAATTATTAAATTATCTTTACAGTAAATAATTCATAAAAATTATAGAAAATATTGGAATGACATGAAATGCATTTTGATTGGGAAAGTGGACACCTGACAAATTTTCCATCACAATTAATTCGTGGAAAAGTTCAATTAAAAAGAACTAAGCAACGAAATTCAGTGCAAATTGTGATAATTACTGACCCCTTACTGTTACACATTTGCATGCGAAATAAACCACTAATTCTATGCAATTATGCTGCATACGCTTAGCAAATATTTTGCTGATGAAATTTTTCCGGGATCAAGAAGTTAAACATCGGTTTTGTTTCGAGTGGAAACGCATGCAAAAGAATTGCTCGAATAATGTATGTATCGACATGACGCGTTAAAAAAGGCTTTCGATACGCTCTGATTTCCAATTCCCATTCAATAGTGAACTAAAAATTATTAGTTGCAGTTAAATGGACACAGGAAGCGTAGAAGCCATAAAGAACTTCCACATTTCTATGAGTTCACGAGAACCGAGGCGCAATGCAAACTAAATTATTGCCAAAACTTTTCACTCACACGTAGGGGTTGAAAAATTTGAAACACTCGAGAAAGTCTTTTCTGTATTTATAACATTCGATCGATTGCCCGAAATAAATTAATTATTGGCATGAACAAATCGAAATCATTAATCAAATTGGCAAGATGATGTCTTTATTTAGATACGTTGGAACAACATTTTCATTCATTTAAACAAGTCTAGGCTTCTGTGATTAAGTTTCACTGTTATCCATAAATGCATAAATTTTAGAGCAATCAATCATGATGATTGTTGGCAGCTTTGAATGACTTTCTCATCATCTTCCTACACACACAATTGATCTGAAACTTCTACTAAATAACATAATTGCTGAATTTGATTTTGTGGTGCTATTGAACGAATTTCTCTTATTTATTGAATGTGCTTGTGCTGTCATAATTTTCTAACAAAGTAATTAATTTAGTGAACAAAATTATCTATAGATAATCAGTTAGATTGCAAAACGGCTTCATTTGACCGATGCAAATTTCGTTTCGATTTGCATGAATAAAATTCAATGATTTTATTTTTCTTTTTGTCAATTTCGATGTTTTTCAATTTGAGAACATTGAATTTTTGACCTTCTCTTGTACGTTGGGCTTGTTAGCTTCTCCTTAGGGATGACTAACCAAATAAATCCAAACAAAAGCACAGAAAAATTAATCTGAAGTTTTTAAAAGTCATCGGAGAAGGTTGACAGGTCAACAAGATGGGGACGATGTTGCTGTGTTTGTCTATAAAGAAGGGTCTAACTTTACTCTACTTCTCTCTTATTCTTCTTCTCCTTCTCTGACCATCTGTCATGTTTGCTATGCTTCTATTGCTTACACTATGAGTTTTGAATTCTTTTACAACCTTGAGTTTAAAATGCAGTTTGATGCACTTTCAAACACGTGCAAAATTCTTCTGAAAGCCTTCATCTTACCCCTAACCAAGAATCCTCGGTCAGAATGTCTTGCAATCCTTAAACGTTACAACTTTTACAACAACCCATCAGACACATTTTTGAGGACAAGTCGGAGAAATATTTTCTTTAATTATCGTTAGCAATAAATTTTAGAATTTTCGGGTTTTAATTCTAGACTCAAGCTTCCATAAAATAATTAATTAAATTCCTATTTTTACTGCTTCTGAGTTTATTGGTCAATAAAGACTTCCTCTGAAGTGACATGTTTTCACTGAAATTAGTTGCAAATCCCGTAAAAGGACACAAAGTAATAAAATTCTTGAAAAATAAAAGAAATTCTTCTCTGGTATTATTGTGTTAAGACGACTAATGGCAGCCTTTAATGAGCTGAAGCTAAGCAATTTAATCTAATTTAAAGCCATTACTGCTTCCTGTTCAACTAAGGATAATGGTCAAATAGAAAGAAAAGTCAACGGTCACACTTCGTTGTCTCTAATCATCATCTCATCATTTATTTAACGACGCGATTTAATGTCTCCATTAGAGTTAGTTCGCCAACGAAAAACATTGAACAAAAAATTATGTCACGATAAAAAACTGCATTCATATTTGGTGATATTAACTTCGTCTAATTGAAATCATTATATCGCAATTGTGGGCCATTAAAAATGCATTTCTAACAGAAAAATGATTAATATAAAGCATGTCAGATGATCCTAAACAATAAATGTTCATATCCTTAATGTCTGTTGCTGGATAGCAAAATGTTATTTGATACTTCAACATTTTAGAGAGTTGGAGACAAGCAGAAAATCCTTGCAATGCTTGCAACCGAAGAAATATTGCGTTAAAATCTAACTTAAGTGCACTCGTATATCTTAATTATCTTAAATCTCTTTTTTAACTCATAAATCTAATAAATACATAGCAATTGTCCATATAAATGATTGTCTTCATCGTTAATACTTATTGATTTATCTACGGACATTTAACCTTTCTCTCTATTAAGTCAGTATTTGGTTACATTACGAAGAAACCCTTTTTTTCATCACCAAAAATATTTTTCGTTTAACAAAGTTAATTTTCCAAAAAACTGTCAAAATAGAACTCAACAAATGCTGCTTTTTTTTCTGGTGAAATTTGACATAAAAACCCAAGGGAGTTTCCCTAATTTTCTGTAAAAAAATCTATTGTAAGGTAAGAATAAAAGTTGTAAAAATTATTTCACAACGGCACAGCTGATTGGAATCCCATTTTGTGACTTTCGGCGAGAGATGTCGATAAAATTGTCATAAAATTTTCTTATTAGACTTTACTACTTCATGCGTAATAAACAATCGTCATAAAATCCGAAAAGTTTAATGAAAATTTTCCAGAACTTACCATTTGCCTTTCGGCACAAAAATTTGCATCTCCCGTAAAGAAAATAAAAAAAAAAGTTGTTTGACATGACGAAACATTGAAGTTTATGGTCGAGAACTAATTTGAAAACAATATCACTTTTTTGTCGATTCCGTAATCATGATGTTAAAAAATAAAACAGGGGCAAGTGCTATGCACACATCAATCAGTAGCGGAAAATCATCTGATTAAACATATGGATGAATTTTATTTTGAATATTGAAACACGTCAAACCCGACGATCAAATGATTTGAATTCGATACGATTTAATTAATAATTCAGATCGCAGCCGAAAAAATCGGGAATTTATTGACCAATTTTAACATCTCATTTTCATTTTCATTTGCCGATTTAACAAGAAAATGATTCTTGTAACATAATCTCGTGAAATATTTATGCAGCAAGCGAAAATGAATAACAATTATCGTAAAATTTTATGACAATGGAAAAAAAAAGCAAAGATTTTTATCATCGATGACTTGTTACGTAGCATTATAATAATTCTTCCTTCTTCCAAGAGTCTTCAAATTTCATCTCTATCAAGCACTTGAACGATACACAAGGATGAATGAAAGGAAAAAGACACCGGAAATGGATGAAAAATTCTCCGCTTTGGATTTTATCGTTTGGAAAATAAAATTATTCATCACTTAGAATGAATTCCACATTTTCCATCATCATCAAGTTTATTGCAAGTTATGAAGATGATAAAACGACTTTGAGTATATCCTGGCTGGCATCAATCGTCGATGTTGTCGACATCATTTACTTAGAATGAATCTATTTGTGACTGATTGTAATGACCCAACATTTATAATCACCCCAAACAGAAAAAAAACTCATTTTTACCGCATCCACTTCGATTTGATTCACATTTCTTTTCCAAACCAATTTCATTCATAAAAACTTGTATATAATTTTTATTTTTGGTAATACAACATCCTTTATATAATTACATCCGGTCAAATAAATTCGAATGAAAAATTGCCCTTTGAAAAAGAAGTGAAAGGAGAGACAAAATTGAAAAGGACTTTAACATGCTAAACAATGTAATTATGGTGTTCAGGGTGCTTTCTTTCTATTCAAAGTACTTATAGGAATGAATTTATAAGTAGAGTGTCGAACAAAAGACGTGTCAGGGTAAATTCAAGGCTTAAATAAGTCCGAGAAGACAAGAGAGGGATAAGAAGCAATATTTTATCGTTGCTTGAAAGCATAAGTTCAAATATTTACCTCGAAAAACACTTCGTGTGTATACACAAACCAAGTTGTAAGCAAATCCAATAAGAAAACAACAAGCAGCATAGTAAGGCAGTTGTAAAACTATAAAGCAAATAATTCTTCTTATCTTATCTTGTAAGATTTAAATATCGCAGTGATGATAAGAAGGAGGAAAGATTAGAAGTGTTTTCTCCATTTCTTTAATTTATTAACTTTATTCGTTCGAACGGTCGCCATTGAGTCTCAATTTAAAATTTATTTATATTCGTTCCAAACACATAACTTTTATGTTCTTTGTAAAATGAAATAAATCCTTAAAAAATAAGTTGTGAAAGGGAACAGAAAATCAGGTTCATGGTCCATTAAGAATGTTTTCTCGAATGAAGCGTCTACTCAACTGACTACCCTTAAATCAAGGATTAGTGTTGATTATTATTTGGAACAAAATGTCACTTCGACTTCATGCTTCTTTTAATTTTAGGCTAAAAGTTACGTCGTCCTTTCTTTGTGTCTTTTTCTTCTGTCACAATCTCCTTCGACCCATAAACACGAAGGACAAAAGATTTAAAAAGTATTAAATTTCAACAAGAACTTTCAATAAGAACATTCAACAAGCAAAACTTGCTTTTCTTTGCTTGTATTTATTAATATTTGTTTAATGTTAACCACTCTGGTCTGTGAGAGTGACGAGTGGATGGTCGTAACGTAATATCAAGTGGAGGGGATTGTGATTGCATACAATGCATGTGTTTGCTGCATTAGTGTTTGTCGATACGAAAACAGAAGAAAGAATAAAGTTAAACGAATATAGAAACGACGCTGCGTAGCGTCATTTGAATCAGTTTCATTCTAGATCTCATTTGAGTTAGACGCAGTTTCGTGAACTCTTGAAAATAATTTAATAAAAAATCTCGAAGTGATTTTTTCAAAAAAATCTAAAAATTAGAAAATAAAATTGTGAAATAAAAAAAAGAAATTTTATTGAAAAGTGAAAAAAAATCAAAATATAAAAGACAATGGCAGTACCGTTTTATATTCCCGATGAGGATGAATCAAATACAATAACAAATAGAAATGGAGATGTGTCAGCTCCTTCATCGTCACAAAACTCGCCAACAAATTCTCCAACACGGCCGATTCCAATTCCATTGCGTAATAATAATTCGCAATCGCCACAACAGTCACCAATTGATAACGAAGTTCTCGTGCAAGCATTTTATGAAGCTCTTTGCCGATGTTCGCAAGGTAAAAGAAATAACATAAAAATAATTTTTGTGATGACATGTTGTGACTTGAAAAATAAATTAAATACACATGACGCTTTCACATCATAAAGCGAAAATTAATGTTTTTAAAGCAGCAAGAGTTTTCATAAATATTTAAAATCAACACAAAAATATGAAGCGATATTTGCATTTAAAAATATTTATTTTTCAAAAAAAATAATTAACCGCATTGCTTGTTGATGTGAAACATGCAATTTTATTTTTTGACACGATTTTAATCGAAATATTTTTTTTTCTTGTGCCTTTTTTAACTATAGGATCACCAATGAGTCCACAAATGTCGATGCCATCAAGTCCAATGAATCACGGACAATTCTTCTTTCCACTCCACATGATGCCTTCACCATCAACTTCAGCTTTCTCGTCACCTCGTCATAGCTTCAGAGTACCACGTCGACGATTGAATTCACATGGAAGCTACACACAAGACAGTGACGATGCTGGAGACGAAGATGAAATTCAACAAGATTTGATTGATTGGGAGAATCATTACCAGCATCGCGAACAATTGCAAGAGTTCACAGGACGAGTGCCACAACCGAAAAAGAAGAAATCAAAAAGTGAAGAAAGCAACAGTAAGAAATCTAACGAAAAGCCAAAAAACGACAAAAGCAAAATCACCAACTTCGTCATCAGTGCCTTGCAATATGTCATCGATAGTCTAAGATAAACAAAACAAGAAAAAAATATAATTTAGCTCTATAAGCATCATTGTGAACAAATATAATTCAAAAACTTTCATTTGATCTCGAGTATCGTAAAGTTTTAAGATCTCAACAGTAAAAGAAATCTTCATAAGCATTAATGTGATAAATTTTTTATTAGATTAGGAAATCATAGCAAAAATTCTCGATATATTCGAGGATTTAAAATTAAAATAAAAATTTATTGACATAAAAGATGATTCTACTTTTTTTTATCAAATAATTTTGTTTTCAGAATGAATTGAGTGATTTTTCATAAAGCAACGGGAAAAGTTTGATTATGGTAAATTTTCCATTTACAGAAATCTCATGAGAGAATCTAAAATGCAGACTCGTATATCACATCCGACAATTTGTAAATCCCTGTAACATTAAATTAGCTTTTCATGATATATTTGACTAGCATGATAGCTCGTCAGAAAGTCAATGAATTCATTCAATTTAATCACAAAGTTATCTCGAATATTTATGTATAGACAAATATAATCATTTATCCGATTCCAACTTAGACTTTTTGCATTATAGTCCTAGAAAAAGGTAATTTGAATTTAGATCATACAATTCAAAAAGCCATTAGTTGCCTTCTCCCCAAAATTACATTTCTCGGATTCACTCAATTAAAATTGTTGAATTTTGAGGAAAAGTCAAACAAAATATTTCACGTTGATGTTCACCGTTTAATTGGTTACAAAACTCAACATCATCCTCCCCCACAATTTCAAAATATTGCACAAATTAATTTTGATGTGCACCATAACAAAACTCGGATGGATTGAAAGGATGAGTAATTGACTTTACAAATGTTAAACACAAAACACTCTCATCATTGAGAACGGAGTATTGAATGCGAAGAATTTTTAGGCATTATTGAAAAACTATTACATTACATAAGTGCACTCGATGCACTGTATGAGCACATTTGCATTGTGTAATGAAATTTTAGAGCATCCTATTAATGTCTCATCTTACTTCATTGAAATGGGTGATGCTTGGGGAGAGTTTAAAGTTCAATGCACTCGAAAATCCCTTTCTCATGACACCATCACAATTTTGTTTATACAAGCCATTAAATATCAACTGAACGAACTAGTCAAGCTTCAAGCACTCTTTCGTTCATAACAATTGATTTTGAGGATTAGGATTTTAGTTGTTTTTAGATTTATTCGTAAATAAAAGAAGTAAAAAAATGTTAGAAAGGAACATAAAACTATGAAGAACACACAAAACTGTCAATCCCAATCACATATAAAATGCATTTCTGATTTACAGACTCATAAATAAACATGTTACAAGCATCAAATGTATTTTATTTAACCTTTTTACATCATTAACTCAACCGCAATTCAATTTCGTTTACCAAAAACCCTTTTTTTTACCCAAAAATTTAGTTTCCCTCAAAACTGACTTTTTATGATGCAGACGCTGTGCTGACAAAACAAAGCCAAAAATCCATGCAAACGATCATAAATTTATCTGCAAAATATGCTTTCGAGAGTAAATAATCCGTGACACGGCTTGTTCCGGGTCGAGCTTTATTTATTTGAAAGGTCATAAGTTTGTCAATTATCGTTTCACTTTGAATTTGGGAAGTAAAAGAAAAATATTTCCACATTTTTTCCTAAAATATTTTTATATTCTCACTAAACCAGAATATAAAAAACATTCCGTTGAATTACCTTTATCTTCAATCGTAAAAAATAATTTCGAAATGTCCTTTTGATGATCATGAATTCAATACGCACATCTAATTTACAATAAAAAAGGTTACAAAGATAAGCGCAATATGCGTTTTTTATTGTCGAAGCATAAACGCAAAAAAGGACTGACTGCCTGCTTACAGTTTATCTAACAATGAAACATCAATAAAACATTAAAATTATCGCTCCCCTTAGACAAACGGTTAACCGATGGTCAGTGATTCTGAGAAGCATTAAAAAGAATTCAATTCCTTCCCAGGCATTCATTAAGTTTTATAGAGTTTAATGTCGATGATAACGCAGTAGATTTGAACTCATTTCTCGTCTTTATTCGTCCCTCGTGATCAAATAAAACTACCTAAACACATACAGTTTAAATGTTTATTTTAATTGCATTTTTGCTTCTTCACTTTCTAATTTTCCACGAATTAGAGTGAACAGGTTAACACCCGAAAAATAAAAATAAAAAAATTAACATAATTCACAAATGATGTAGCGTCAGTGACCTCTTATCATGACTCACCACTAATTCTCATTAATTACCATTTATATGGAAATACCCCCGAATAAGGATGAATTACTTTCATCATGCATGTCTTCAAACGGATAAAAGTTTGTACAATTTCATTTCATGACATTCGATTTCTACTTTTTTATTTAAGTCTCTCATCCCCTGTTTTTTTATATATTTTTTTTATTTTTATATTTTCAACCGAACATCTGTTGCCGTTTCTCATAAACATTTCTTACGCTTTCCCTTCGACAAGACCTTCGCTTCGTGTTGTTATGTTCATTGCACTAAAAGCGTCGACGACGATGCACAAATCGTCATAAAACACGTGCATTTGTGAGGTACAAACCTTCATTATCCGTTGCTGTTTACCTGAATATTAAACCCTCGAGTCGATGCAAAAAGTAAATTTGCGAATTTTTCTAGCTTATTTATTTACCTCGAGGGTGCATCAACCGTAAGTAAGAGAAATTACTGAAAAAACGAAATCCTTAATTTCTAAATCGGATCAAAACTATAAAAAAAACGAAAATCCTTGCACCGTCATAAAAATGAGATTAACTAACAGTAGTGAGTTCTTTCCATCCACCTGACACTCAACAAAAGCAAAGTGAAATGAGCGAAAGCATCAAACTTATTAAGTTTTTGACCTTACCATGAATCAAAACAACGAAATCATCACATAAAAGATTTTCATCAATTACAGGATTTCTTTCATCTCATTTCAACCCCACAGCTTGGGCATTTAACAAGTGTTTTCATTCCACATGAGCTTTTACCATGACAGCGCAATCCTGATTAAAAAATTTTTGTTTAAACTATTTAAACCCCAGATATCATAAAGAGAAACAATTTTAGTGAAAATTGTGCTCGGTCAGCGATCTGTAAATAAGTTAAATTGACTTTCATAATCTGACTAAATGATATTGTGCACACTGACTGCAGATCCGATGAAGATGAATAATAAAAAATGTTAAACACACATATTTGCGTATTTTTGTGTAGGAAATCAAACTTAACAACTGAACCCTGTTTTTGTGTTTTGAATGATTTGCTGCTTATCGTAATTTAAATAATTAAGAACGTAATGCTTTTATTTGATTTCTTCGATCGCATCCCTTTTCCAAGCCCTCGCTTTAAAATCGAAATGAATTTTAATGTGATACATTAAAAAATATAATTCATCGTAACAAGTTCAATGATTGCATCAATTACTCGATTACGAATATTTTTTTTATATTTTGAAGTCATATGTTAGAGATGGAAATCACATAAAGTAAAGAGTCAAACAGTATCTGTTCACAAATTACATAATATTGTTCAATCAATTGAATTTTATTGGCTTAATTTTTAGCTTTAAAGCAAACTGCAAATATTGTGTTGCGAAGTATTTTGCAATGTCTGCTTACAGTGAGTGAAGAAAAATAACAAAAATATCCAACAACAAGTTTGCTTACTCGCTTCAAAATGAAGAAAATAAAACGTCGTGGAATTGCCTTCTCATTTGTGCATAAATAAAGATATTTGAAGTCGAGGGAAGTCAAGTCACAGCGCAAATAGTTATTTAAAGAGCATATTTCTCAAACTTAATTTACATATATTTTTTCTTAATTTATTTATTTGTTTGACTTGATAACTGCGCATTTTCATCTCCTCGAAGCGTCTTATGCCTCAATGGTGTTGCACAGATCACCTTAAGTTGCAAAGCTGATGATATGTCTTTTTATTCAATAGAACAGCACACATCGTGTAATTATCCTCGACAGCAACAGCCATTGTGACGATAGACTTAGAGAATGGCTAAAAAATTGCATAAAAAATGATAATGAAACTTAATTGGAAGTAATGTTTACCAATACATTTTAAAAGTTTTCTCACGAAACACCAGGCAACGAGCCTTTATCTGGTGTCTCTTTAAACATTAGCGTAGTCAATTTATGTGGCGTGTAATAAACGTTCTATGAATAATAAATTAATCTTCATAATAATTGATTACCGTGATAATTTAATGACAGAAAAGTTCTATAAGTGAAAAAATCATTCGATTCACGTTCATGTTCACTAAAATCTTTAATTGAAAATTCTATAACGATTCATGATTCCATCATACAATGCCAAGTCGTTGAGACTTTACCTTTGATTTCATAATGAGGATTAACAAACAATTCATTTCCATTAGAATATGTATGATGAACTTCAATATTTAAGCCACTGCCTTCATGCTAAGTATGTGCATGTTTATTATACAATAAAGAAGCTCAAATGACTTTGAGCAATTCTAGACAGAATCTCATAAGGAATATCATCATAAGCTGTTTAAGATTCTGAAAGAAGTTTCATTGTTTAAAGCAAAAAGGGAGAAGATGAAGAAGAACAGCGAAAAAAGGAGGAAAAGAGAGAGGGAAACCAATTTGCATAATTAAAACAGCGTAATTATTCGTTTTCTTTTCATATTTTATAATAACTCAGTTGAAGTCGTTTAAAATGTGTTTTTTTTCTTCTTCTTGCAAGTTTTGGTTCCATACAGCCACGTTATGCCGTAAGTTGCAAATCAACAAGCCATCATAAGCCGTTGTCGACTTCGCGCAATTCCAAAACAATTAACTACAAAATATTAATCTCCCTCGTCATGAAAATGTAGTTAAGTCTTAAAACTTGTTTTCAATACACTCGCTCGCTCTATGAGACATAAGTAAGAATATGAAAGAAAAAAAAAAAGAATCAAGAACACGACAAAAAATATATAATCTTTGAGTTGAACCTTAATGCATCAATATACAATTTGTTTGAATGCTGAATTAACTTCAAAATAAATCAACTTTTCCTTCTTCTTTTACATATTCTTACAGTCAGCTCCCGTAGAGATTTTGTGGGACAATTTACTGAGAGTCTTATTTGCGCCCTGCCTTCGAACATCGGTTGTTTATCCGATTTATTATTATGATAATGATTTCGATGTTGTTTTCTTTTTCTCTTTTCTCAATATTGAAGAAGGTATAACTGCAGCTCTGTTCCATTCTTCTTCTTATTGTTGTTACTCTCAAGCGTAGTATTTTTTTTTTCGAAACGTAAAGATTTACGTTAAAGGGACACTGATATAAGAAGCTGAATAATAATATACTTTTCACTGTTCTCTTTCTCTTACTAAAAATATAAATAATAAAAAAAATACGAACCGAATAAGAAGAAAAGGCAACTCAAAAATATATTATTTATTTTTTCTTCTTGTTTTTGTTCTTCATGATTTTTTTTTTATTATGTATTTCAAACACAAGTGTCCAAGTCTCGATTTCATCCGTCGAGAACACGCAACAAACGAGACAATTATCTTCTTATTCGTTCCTTTTCATTTCTCTTATTTTTATATTTTCTGATTCGATTTCTGCCATGCGATGGAAAGAGAGAAAACAATAACAAAGCCTAAAAGCAGTTCATTGCCTTCTTAATAAAGTCTATTAAAAAATCACAACGTATTTTTTCCTCTGTTGCTTTATCTCTCATTCTGTTGCACACTTGAAAGTGGTTTGTCATTAAATATTGTCACAAGTACGTTGAAAAGTGTATGTTGATAGAGATTATTTAGCATAAATTATCAAAACATTATCATTGAGTTGATTTTGTGCCCTGACTAACGATTTGTCCCGCCTACAAATTTCTTATTGATGATCGTATGGTTGCATCTTATATAATCTCGACACGAATATCAATTATATGAAACGCAAAAGAAAATGGATAAGAAAAAGGAACGAGATAAACTCTGAAGAGAGCTTCTACACAGTGCTAAACTTAAGAAACATAAAATATTTTAATCGCTTATTGATACATTATTTTGACAATGATTTTTATGTTGAACAAGGGCCAGTGTTGAACTTTACGATCGTAAATTTATTGGACTGTCACGAAAAGCCTAATAAATTGTTCATCATGCTGAAAAGTTATTATCGTTTTAAAGCGGAAAGTGAGGAAGAATAAATTCAAGTAAAACGATAAGTTATCAAAGTTCTTGAGAGGCTTGACTTAAATACAAGTTTAATGATAATTTGACTGTCAGACAGACATCGGACAAAATAATTTCTTCTTAGACCTTAATCAAGCCTTAAAAAACGAACAACTCATTCTTCAAATTGAAAAGTGCATTGTAATAAGAGATCTTTAAGACTTAAATACCCAAAAAAAAATTAAGAGATACCTGTTAGCGATGCTTTCATATAAAAATCATTGACATGTATAGACTTGTTAAAGCAAAAAAAAAGAAAGAAAAGATTGAAGGAAAGTCTGTAAACAGACCAATGTAGCTTCTAAAAATATATCAAGAAATGAAAAACTTTTTTTCTTCTTCCATCACTGTTGTGTTTACATGATTTTGCTTCTTTTTGGATACGTTGAAAACAAATGATGAAGGAAATATGAAGAACAAGACAAATCAAAAAATGAAAATAATCTCTTCTTTCTTACAACTTGTGGTAGCAAAAAAATAAATCTAGGTCTCTGAACAAAACGAAATCTTTTCATTTCTTTCAAATTTTAACGACTTGGAGAATATTGTGTCCAAGAAAGGGCAATAAATTTACAATCGCTCGTAAACTAGGAACAGAAGAATATTTTAAAAAATCTATTTATCTCTCGAATTTAAACCAAAAAATATATTTTTCTTCGTTCGTGATGTTTGCTTTGTAAAATATGACTTTAAGATTTTGAAAGGAGAAAGAGAAAAAGATTTTTTGTTTGTGTTTAATAGACAATTATCATCACTCAAGAGCACAAACCCTTTGCAGCTTATCGTAAATTTGAGTATTTTGACACATTTATTTTTTCGTCAACTTGATGCTTTTGCATTTATTTCTATGCTCGTCACTTTAAACTATAAACTGCGCAAAATATAAAAAAAATATTCTCGTGTTACATGACATGTTTATTTAAACAAGTGTGTGCACACTGATGGAAAGAGAAGTGCAAAATAGTGACGATTTGAATATTGTTTATACAAATATTAAACATTAATCAAGAGATGTTACGATAAAGTTATGACATGTAATTAAATAAAAGTTTTTTTTTATGATTTATCACTTCATAAAATGTTATTTATTTTTCTATCAGTTCTTTTGATTCTTATTCGTGTCTTCAGTCCTTGAACTATCGTCTTCGTATCGAATGCAAGGCGTGCATCGAAAATGATTATTCGTAACGTTTATGAAGAAAAGCTCATGTCATAAGTGTTCCAAACGTCATCAACACGAAATCTGATGCTATACAGATGTTTAGTGCTATCTAATCTCTTTCTCAAGTTCGCTTTCTGGTTTTTGTTTGATATCTTTAAAGACAACAAACTCCAGGTTCAAGTTATATGAGTGTTGTTGTAGTGAACATCATTTAACGAATATTAGAATAATGATAAGAGAAATGACTTGGCATGTGTAGCAGACTTCTTTCTGACTTCATCTAGCCACTTGACTTTCTTTATTCAAATACACTGTTCAGTAAATTTGACTATTTACAGCATGTGTTTCTGTTGTAAGCCTGTTTATTATATAACTTCTTTCTTTTTTTTTTGAAATATCATTGTTTATCATGATCAAATTGATTATTATTTATTTCTCTACTTTCTCTCCTCAACTTTTTTTTAGCAATTTAAAAATCACTTATCGATGCTTCTGTGTTGTTTCTCATCTAAACATGGAAAATCTATTTTGTTATAGGTCATTAACTAGTCAAGCACCTAATATAAATCTCAACAAAAAAGAGCACAAACAAAGCCTCAACCCTTAAAGTAATTTTTAAACTCCACAAATATTCTTTTTGTTTTTTGTAGTTTTATAAAAAAAAGTCTGACATAAAAAGCAGTTACGATATCTCTGTGGAAATTTAATCATGACGATAAAAAATTTCAATCGACCCCTGACTGTTTTTTTTAGATAACTGATGTGACAGTGTCTAGTTACACTAACTAAATTTATTTTTAACGCAAATGATCCTTGAAGAATTCTCCTGACAAAGCTGTTAATGAGCGCTGACTTTTCTGCGGTCAATGGCATTATTAGAAACGGGCTTTAAAATTATTTTGTTGTCGCTCTACGGAAATTCTTGTGATTCATCGCAATGTGTAAGGGAAAAGGAAATTTGATAAAGTGAAAACGTTCAGCTGCAAAACCAAAAAAAGGAGCTGAAAAATGATGATGAATGTGAATGAAAACAAAGACTTTACCCTCGAAAGCATTGTGCAGTTTTTGTTTTGTGTTTTACAAGTGTCGTTTTAAGCTATCACGAATTTGATGATTTAAAAATTGTTTCAACAGATTTTTCCGCTTCAAACAATTAGATATCATCAGGCGGAAGAATGAAAAGTGTAAATAGACAGAAATTGATTTTTAATAAACGGGGTGTTAATGTCTCATCCAATCTTCAATCAAGCATGTCAGTTAGAAGTGCAACGAGTGAAAGAACTCCGCTCCCTCGACCAACATTTATCACTTTTAAAGTAGCACATTTGTACAATTCTACGCGAAAGCATTTAGTAATGGTTGACATCATCCTTTCCTCAAATGAAACTATTTATATTAATAATTTCCAATACATTTAATCTTCATAATGCCCATTTGAAGAGTTGACCGAAAGAGTTAAGTTCACTTAGAAGAAACGATGTCCAGTGTTTTTCAGAATATGCGTAATAAATTTTCATTACACATCATTTTAATCGAAATATTATGCAAAATAAATTTTTATGAAGTTTATTTTTGTCTTTCGTTCTTATTCATGCATGAGACAGAAGATTCACACTCTAACGACACCCATTTCTATGCAAAGTGTTTCTCATTTCTCTCTAGCATTATAATCCACTCAAAAACACAACATATCATCGTATTATGAACGCCATAATAATAATGCTTTTTTTTTTCTAGTATTAAACAAGACTCGAATGAATTATCTGACTCGCGTCGTCCCAACTGGTTATATCCAATGATGGTGATGGTGCTTACTTGTATTTAAATCTACAACGGGACTCTTTCCAAAATAAGATGGAATAAAAAAACATTAAAAAAAGAAACAAACCAAAACCTGGTGTTCGTGAGTTATTGATAAATACATTAATTATGGTCAGTTCGTATTAAAGCTTTCTGATCACGATTCTATCGCAACGGGCGCTTGGTGTGTTTCGTATAATTTTTTGAGCGCGAAAGATTCGATACGGAGTTTATTATTGTTACGGTTCATCCCGTAACGTCCAAAGTTGAAGGAGAGAAGCTGCGCACGAAAAAGACAAGAAGTTGAAACACGATAAATTGAATTGCCTCTTTCCTCCCATCTTCAACGTTGTCTTTCAGCCACAAGAAAAGAGTTGGACGAGAATGAAAAAAAAGAGCAAAAACAACAACGACAAGAGAAGTAAAACCTGTTATATGGACACGTGCGTCTTGACTGGCTTTTGATCGTTTATTTAACAATCATGATTTTAATGCATTAAAGTTCAAGTTTCTTGTTTCTTTTTTGTTCTTTTCGTAAGTTAAAATTTACATTTAAAGAGGTTCGCATTTCGATTTGTTTCGTTACTGGGCTTTACAATCGATTTTCATCGATCGATGGTGCAATTATATCTTAACTTCTGTCAATGTCGCGTCTTAATCACAATACTTTTTCTCTATCCTCTTTCTTTTTATTTATGTTCTTCCATTTGCTAGATTAATAAACAAGAGAATCTCAACAAGTACTTTTGCAATTGCAAAATTGAAACAAATTAATAAATATGAAAATAAAAAATAAACTTGCATGGTTGAGCGATCAGCTTCGCGGGAAATGCACTCGTTTAATATTATTTTTCCCAAGTATCGTCTCAGTCTCATAAAACAATTATTTCTCAAGACATTGCACGCTTAATCAACAAATGATTCTACATAATTATTCTGCTGCTACTGCTTGTTAAGATCAACATGAATATCTTTTTACTATACTTTGGTTACTATACTTGTAATTAAACTACAATCTTATGCATTTACTGTAGAAACATTATGACTCAATGACATTTTTTATTGCAGTAATTGTGCTAACTGCTTTATCTTCTGCACCTCAAAGAGTTTACGAGAATTGCGATTAAATTACGATGTTAAGCATTTTATTATTAAAAACTATTCTTTGTGCGAGTTAAACTCTTTCAAACCAATAAGATTTTTATAGATGAAGCCAATGAAGAGTCTAAATCACTTACAAAAGATTTCACATCACATTACGCTGTAGTTTGTTGTGATACTTATTTATTTTTAGATCTTATAGTTCATTGACTTATCCGATAAAATCCCAGTTCAATGCCTAAGCAAAGAGTAAAATAATAATAATGACAGTCATATTTACCATAAAAAAACTTAAGACCAAAATCAAACAATTGAATTGAAGTAAATAATCATTATATATCAGAGACTTTTAAAACTATCATAAAAACTCATCTTTAAATCCTGTTTTAAAATAATCAAATTAATGTGTGGAGATGTGGACGAAAAAAAAAATCAAACAAAGTTTATGATAATTTTTTATTTCTTTCTTTTTTTGAGGATTTTGTGTAACGCGGTAGCTACCGAATTCGTTCTGGAAGATCTTCGCTCTCTGCTTCACATCATCTTCTTAGCGACATCACGTTAAGGAAGAAAGGAGAACAAAGGAGACGTAAAACAAAATATAATCGAGACGTCGAGTCTTAATTCGATGTTTCAAGAAATCAGAGAAACTTCAATTTTACTGACTGTTTATTATTCCAATTATACCAAAGCAAGAAAAGAACGAAAAGAAAGAAATCTTAGCCCGTCAAAAACTACTTCTATTACACGCTCGAATGAGTCTCAATAATCCGTTAAAAGATAAATTTGTTAATTCTTCATTTTGATGCTTTTCAAAAGCTTTTTCATTCGGGATAAAAGATAATTAAAAAAATAATAAGAATTAGAATTGAAATTAAATGAAGACAGAGCGAGGATGAGTTTGATTCAATTTGGATAAACTCTTTTTGGACTGCATAGATACGTTTAATGCTTACGATAAGTTTGGAAGTTTACGATGCAAAACTTCCTTCTTATTCAAATTAAATTCATGTTGAAACCACGCATAAAACAAATGAAGCGAAAAAAGAAAACTAAAATCTTATCTCACGAAATTTATCAAATCTTGAGTGAACACATAAAGTTTTCTTCTCGATATTTTTCGACACACATAACCGTCTCGTTTAATTTCTTGACGTATTTAATTTAACAAGTGTCTGCCTGCGAGAACGAAGCATGAGGAAAAAGAGAATGAAAGAAACCTCGATGCTATTATATTGAACACCTGTGGCTTCATCCAGAGCGAGTGAGATAAAAAAATGGTGAAAATAAAGAAGAGAAAGAAAAAAAAATAAAACATAAAAATGGACAAACAAAAATCGACCGTAAAAAATCTACACAAAAACCCGAATGAATCACTGTAGATACGTTACTAATGCGCAATTGCCTTAAACCCAATTTTCTCGAGCAAGCAAAAGGAACACAAATTAATGGATTTGTGATGTTTATTAGTATTTAAAGAAAACAGAACAGACAGAGAAGGTGGAGAGATAAGGAAGAGTAAAGATACCCTCGAAAAAATATCATCTATTAAAACGATATTCTATTCCGAAAGACTACTTGAAAGGTCAGTCTCAGTCATTCTGTCTACAAGAAGCACAAACCATCATAAAAGAAATCTTCTTCCATAATATTTTCCCTTTTCCCTTCTTCATATTCTTTTCTGCACAACACTTTGAGATTTGTTTGAGATAGTTTGATAGAGTTGGAGCAATTTAGGGTTTCTTGTTGCATCCTTTTTATCGTTTCTTGTTCGTTGCTTGATTACCGTAAAATTGACGTTATGAAACAGGTACCTTCAACGGTCGACACGTCTTAACACGATTTCCTTTTGACTTTTGTTATCTTCCTTTTTTTAAGGTTTCTTTGTTTTGTATACAAACTTTTTCAATCTCTTTTACTTTCGCTATCTTCATTTTGACTAGATAATTAGAGTGAATCCGTTTTTAAGCATGATCGAGCAGAACAATGACGACTAGGGTGGCTGTCGACACGACCATGCAAATGCAATTCTTTTTCAAGGCTCTTCCTTTTTGCAAATTTCTTTCTTTCTTGAATATTTTTCTTGTTTATGGTCTCAGTGGAGATAACGACTAATTTATAGGTTTCTTTTCAAAATATGGTTTCACATTATGTGATAGTTTAATCTAAAATGCATAAAAAACTTTTTTGTGACTTTTTTCTCTCACACGATGCGACAAATAGAAAAAAAGGAAAAATTTATTTAATGTTGGCAATGTCCTGGCGCCTTTTTAAAAATATATTTTACAGCCAACATATTTATACAGACAACCAAGCAACTTATTTTTATTTGACTTTATTTTATGTCTCTTACACTTTCAACTTCCCGACTATATCAAATCGAATTAGTACATCAAGTGGAAACTTTACAGTAAATATCTGAGAGAAAATGTAATGCGAATTGAATACTGGAACAAAAGAAATTTCTTTGTTGTGGGGGTGACAATGCTTCTACAACCCCCAGAAGCATTAACTTTTAAAATACGAAAATACGAAAGAAATTCTCCATGAGAAATATCCATAAATTTAATTTCGCATATCATGCATATGTACACGATGTATCTACGATGTTTCTCTGATATAATTTTAAGATATTTGCTTTGCTTTCGTTTAAGAAAAACTTCTTATTTACGCCCGACGGGAAAATAAACGAAAGGAAATGTTTGTTAAATAAACCAAAAGTGACAAAGAAAATGTGAAATGGGTTGGGAAAGAAAAACTTTTCATTGAGCTTAAAATTTATTGTTTTATTATTAGCATAAATATTGGATGTTTCTTACACAAATTTTAGCTCAACTGTTCAATGCCAAAAAGTTGTGAAGAGTGAAAGAGTCAATGAAACAAAGAATATGAAATGGAAATCGATTTGAATATCTAGCTTAGAATTATTGGAGAACTTTATGAAATGTTAATTTCTGTTGACTGCCATTTAAATTTTAAACAAAAGAAAAAAGTTAAATGTAAATGAGAATTTTTCACTAATGGATGATTCTCAAAGTTTAATGCTATGTATAAAAATTATTTGCGAACAACTGAATTCACCAATTTCTATTTTATTTATTCACCGTTAACAGTATAACCGAAAAGCTATCTCAATTGTTTGACCATAGAGGTGGATGATTTTAATTAAATTGTTGACATGTACGAAATTTCCATTCTGTTCGATTCCGACAAACAACAACAGCAGCAGAATCCTTTAAAAAAACCTTGTGTCGCTGTCGAGTAACTAGAAAAATGCGAGAAGTTTGTTTGAGTCACTTCTTCAATTGCGGGGAGAAATTTACATGAGTGGAAATTATTTTCATTTACTCGTTTCTCGAATGTTACGCGGAATTTAATGGAACATTTTAAGCACAAAAGGCACATTGTTTAATTGAAATTCAAAATCATTGAGATTTTCATTTCATATGTTAATGGATAAAAAAATCTCTTGCGTCGTTGTCCCCAGGTCAGGATTTCGAATGATTAATTCAGATGCTAACGCGAAAAATATCCTAAATGCAAACTCCATGGCGGCTTCATCCATTCATTCATTCTGGGGTTGAAAGCTCAACACATTCATCACACAATTAATTAAAAACGAATTAATTAAATGTCTTGATGTTCTACAAAATGTTTTGCACAAATCATAAATCATTTGGCATTGAAATATGTTTCATGTAAAACTTTTTTTCCCTCACAGCAAGCATAATTACTGGAAAAAAATATTCATATTTAATCTATTTTCCTTAACAAAGTCAAATAGCAATAGGAAAATGATAAAATTTCATTTTTCAAGCTTTAAAAAACGTCAGCATTAGGAAAAATAGAAAAAAAAACTCATTAGCAAGTGGAAGAAACAATCAAGCGAAGTAATAAAAAATAATAACCCCCAATTAACAAAAGATTTGAAAAGCCTTACGACTTCTTTCTACTTATTTTCTCGTTGTTGAAGAGACTTAAGAACAGTGGGAAGTCTTAAAATCATCACAAATTTTAAGAATAGAAGAAAAAAGAAGAAGAAATCGTCAGTTTGACACGCTCAGATTGTTCACGACAACGTTGATGCTTCCAGCTAGCTAAATGAAAGTTAAGTCATTGAGGTGCAGCAACATTTAAACTAATTGAAGAAAATTAATTAACAATTTGTATATCTAGATTATTAACAGTTTGTATGTTTTCCAGAGCCAATAATTAGAGCGTTATTCCATCCTATTTACATATCATTATCATCATTCAAATCGGACAGAGAAAAACCTTCAAAAGTTGGAAAAGATTTTTTTAATTATTCATTAAGCAAACAACGTCCTAGATGTGTACTCAAAAAATTATGCAATATTTTTTTTACTTTTTAACTCTTTTTAAATGTTTTAAGATTTTCTGTCACCGTGCAATGCAAAGTTTCATATTTACAGAAAACTTAATGCTGCAGTAAAGCAGCAAAAAAAAGATCTGAAAAGGGTTAACATTTTTAATTGCTTCCCTCCTCAAATTGCATTAACGTCTGTTTCTTTCCTTCTTCTTGTTGCTGGTCGTATCTAATTGGATTAAAATTTACAGCATTTTTACATCGGTGAAACCTTTTTCTGGTGAAAACTCTTTCTTCCTTTCCACAACTTTTTATTTTATTTATTTAATTTTCATCCTCGGAAATAATTTCTCGAAACCATTCACTTGAAACAAGCAGAAAGAAATGTTACAAAAAAAAATAATTAATCGAGCAAATGCTTTTATCAGATTGAATTTGTTTTTAAAAAGAGAACTCGTGAACTATCAACCTGTGAAATTTAATTATAGTTTTGATCGCCACATTTGTGTTGAGTGAAAAAATGTTGGACGCTTCTAATGCTTATTTAATTAATAGCTTGAGGAAGGATATAACTTCGAAATGCGAATCAATTAGGAACTTCCTCAAACAATTCCCGTAAATTTGTTTTTAATTCAATTTGATATGATAATTAATTTTTAGTGGGTGCTTTATTAAGTTCAATGTCCAACATTTCAAATTTCAAGCATCGTTGTAGTGACATCGAAGGCGGGAACAGGAAGTTATGGTTGATTTTATTTTGATATGGTCGATCTTTCGAAGGTGTAAAGCCCTTCGAGATTATCTAACAAAACAAAAACATAATAAAATTTATTTTCTTTCATTCGCCAGGTGGTCAAATGGCTTCCCAAGGTATTTTCTCACACTTAAGATCAACATTGTCTCCCCTCAATCAACTTCAATAGAACGTCATAAAGAAATGTATCAAGCAATTATGCGTAACCATGTTCAAGTGTATTCATCAAAATATCGTTACATTATATTTATTATGTGAGAGTAGATTCAGTTTCGGTCGCCTCAAGTAGATATCTTAACAAAAGGATATTTTCTTATTATTTACTTTTTGTGTTCTGATCACAGTAACAATGAAGGTGAAGCATGGAAAGAAATTATTTAATGAACAAACTTGATAGGGTTATGATGTCGTGATGAATTTATTTATGTCTACATGCATGCATGTATCTCCAAGAAAAGCAACTGAAGAGACCACTTAATCGTTTATTTTCAAGTACGTTGAGTTTTTAGCTCTTACGAAATCTCGCTTTCCCATGTCGTTTTCAATTTAATTCTCATTGTTGGTTGGAAAATTAGAATTATTCTCCTTCATCCATTGTTCAACACCTGCTGAATTGATATTGAATTTCAAGAGTTTTTTTTTTCTTTCGAAAACTCCTTTTTTTAGACCTAGAAATCTAGGGAAGAATAAAAACGTTTGGATTAAATGTTAGGGATGTTTAACATTGAAATGTGTAAAACGACATTCAGGATTAATTTGTCAGTGAGACTCTACACGTTGTCTGGGTATGATTTGAGTGCCTTATTGTAATTGAAAGCAACATATACATCAAGTGTTCTTGTATTCGTCATAAAAAATCTTTAGAAAAATGTATCATTGCAAGACTGAAGGTAAGCTGATACATTAAATGAACTCAGTATCTTTCTCACACCCTTTCGTGATCCTTCAAGGCTTCAAGACACAATTCAAGTGCAGAGTCTACACCGAAAATATTCCTTTTGATATTGGGTTCTTGTAATTTCGACACCGCTTGAAATTGTTAAATTATTCAGACGGCTCTTCGCGTCTTTCATGATATGTAAGTACACCCAAGCAAGATTATGCTCACAATTTCGTCTCTATTTGCATTTCGGCAATGAAAAAAGGTTTTTATTTCTTCAAATGAAAAGGAAGAAAGAAATTTTCGATGCAAAAGAAAAAACCAATTTCCATTAAAAGAATATTTTTCAGATGTCATTGTTCAACCGATGAACGGAGATGAATCTTCTGAATGATGATTACTTATGCCTTAAAATGAGATTTTACAACGAGAAAAAATTGATATAGCGTCAACAATGACAAAAGGTAAACATCTTAAGGGCGAAATTCATCTCTTAGTGAATTTTATTCCTTTTTGCTGAATATTTTGTTATTCCTCCTCCTTTCATTGCATCAGTTCCAAAAAGAATTGAGAAAAATTTATCAAGCAGCACTACAAAGTTATAGATATGCCTTTATTGTGACACACAAAAAAATCTTTGTGATTTATATGTATCGCCAAGTTGTCGTCGTCGACATTGTTGAACTTCTTTAGCATAATTTCGAAATAAATTTCCCCGAGAAAAAAAAAGTGAAAAAAGATTATAAAGTATTGTTAAGCAAACATGAGCTGGAAAAAGCATAAAATAATTATGTAGTGGCAGAAAAATTAATGCGACGATGACAAAGTGGAACCAATTGGGGTGTACGAACTTTTTTTGTTTGTTTGGTTCGAATTTTGATTTATTTCCTTGTTGAAACTTAAAAAACAGAAAATCTTATCACTAGCAGGCTTTTTCTAGATTTTGTCCTTTTTTTCAAGAACAGCATGAAAAGCAACAAGCACACCCTCTCATCTGACTCTGTTGATGACTCGAGTAGAGTGTTCAAGTTGTTTAAAAAGGCAAATAATATATTCACACTCACATTTCATTTCTCGTCTTTCTATTGTACATTTTTTAAACAAAAGTAATTCGATCTGGCCTTCTTAAATGAAATTTGTTTATTTTGCGGATTAATTTTTTTTTCGTGCTTCTTTATTTTATTCATCGCAGCTTTTTTTGCTGCTGTTTGGTATGTTTATTAAAATTTTTATTTGAGGGAAATTAAGAAAAACGGAAGAAGATAGAAAATCAGTCGTCAAAAACCAACGTCGTCATTTTTTTAGGTGGATAAATTATTTTTTTTCTCCCCCATTGAAATCATGAAAAGAATTTCTTTATCGCTAAGAAGATCAGCGATTGCACAATTGAAACAAAAATTTTCCTGTTTCATCTAATCCGCGATATACAAAGTCTGATTAAATATTCTTAATTTATTTTTTTTCCTCCTTCCTATACTTTGGTCGACGATTATTTTTTAAATGGAAGAGTCATCGTCACTTTAAATAAATAAATAAATTGCCGAATGAACTTAATGAGTTCATCAAGACTTTCGTTTGTTTTTTTAAGGATTAAATTTCTCTTTTCAAAAAGTGTGCAAAAGATTCGCTTTCATTATTAAAAAGAAAATATTTATCTTTAGCGTTTCATCTCTCTTTCATAATATTATCAAGTTTGAGAAACAATGGCCAAGAAAAATGAAGTGGATTATCAAAATATTTTCTTTCTATTTATAAAGTTTCATCGACCGATAGAAGTGCAACAGACCAACAATTTTAAACCACAGAAAAACGATTTCAACTGAAAACCATGAAATTAAATATAATGAACTTACAATTCCATTAGCAATTTGCAATTGTTTGTTCACTGAAAAGTGGTTTATTGTTGCTCGTTTGTGATTTAAAATGTTAGCGTTGAGGAAGTGACATATTTTATAAAGCAAATTTATTTTCATAAGCAGTTATCTCGTGAACATAAATTTCATCCCTTTCAAAAATCATCGTGAGTGCATTTAACCCTTTTCTCGCAAGTCATTTAAGTGATTTAATAATTGTATTGTTCCACTAGATGAATTTGAGAAATTTTCATCGTCGCGACAAAGCCATCCCGTCATCACTTGTCTTGAGAATTTGAATTTCAGAATTTGAATGGGCCAGTAATTTCATCTCCTAAATATCGCTTTTAATCTTTTCAGAGATGAAAAGCGAAATAACCGTTAATGTGATTTGTGGTCTTTTTAAAAGAAACATCTCAATTTGCATAATTTAATTTGCAAAAAAATTTAAAACATAAAATTCGCCATTCTCGAAAAATGTTTGTGTGTGAAAGGGTTGAGTAAATAATTCGCATTTTAGGAAATTGGCTGTTGAGTGGTGCAGTAATTTAATTTCTGCTGCTTGATAATGCGATGCTGTTAAGAGGTCCCTTCGGGTAGTCGTCTGATTGAGCAATAAAAGAATAAAAGATTCGTTTTGAAAATTATCTTTTTGTGTTGATAATTTAACATTACCAAAAGAACTTTTCATTGCCTTGAAACACAAATTGACAATTCAGGTCAGTTTTGTCTGTTTGTGAAAAGAAAAATTGTTTTTCATGCAAACATAATACGAAATTGGGGAAGCAAACAGTAGGATCTTTATTTTGGAACCTCAATAAGAAAAGGAAACAAAACCTTTTCTTATTTCAAATCAAACATCCAACTCACTCAAGGTAAAATGCTCGACTCAGAGCAAACATTTTTTTTTCCTTTTCGTTCTTTCGTTCTTAGTTTTCTTATGTGCATGCAATATTATTGCAGTTTTCTGAAACATGTATAATAAAAAGATAAAACGCAATAAGACACCTGCAAAAAATCTCCGATGCTTTTAAATACAGGTTTAGGAGTTGAAAGCAAGATCACTAACAACAACAAGAGTCTTTGAAAGCCAATGAATCAATCAATTTATTGTGTGTTAGTCGACAGTGATTTAATAAAAAAAATAAAGAGTGGATTTGATTTTTATTTGAACCCAGGGATTGGATTTGCTGTTTCTTTTATGTTCTGAACATGCATAAATCTCAAGAGCTGTAAATCTCATTTTTCATGTTTATAAACATTTAGAGTTTCAATGTCATTGCTTAGCCCTGTTATAACCTGATTTTTAAGTGAGATAAAGGTGAGTTACGTTTCTCACAACCATAACATTGTAGTTGATCAACATGTAAATGGTAATTTTGTCTCTTTAAATACTTAGTGTACAAACTGATTCCAAAGAAAAGAGTTCAACTTTCGATGCATGTAAATATCTATGTAAACAATCACACAAATTATTTATGCATGTGAAATTTGACGCTCACTGGTTTATGCTTACTCATCATTTTAACAATATTGCGAGAATTAAAAAAATCAAGTACTCTTAAAATCATTTTACTAATCGACTGAAAATGACATGTGTTTAATTAGAATCCGAAAAAAAACGGGAAAAGTAAACTCAAAGTACAAATATAATTTCCACCCTCACATTAAAATGAGTTTTTCGAAATTTTCGTCTTGGGAGAACAAGAATGATAGAAAAAAGATTCAAACCCAGAGCTCCATTAATGAAACATCAACAATTCTATTTGTTTAAATTTGTTATGATACGAATAAAAAAATTAAGAACGCTAAACAAACATAAATATCAGAGATACAAATGGGAATCAATTTCACGGGAAAAAAAATTATTTTTTCGAGTTTTCCGTGTTCACAAAAGAATGAAAATTGATTGTTAAAGGGGTTCGACTGTGCTTTAAATTACCCAACGTTTGTTGAATTGTTTAATTGCTGTTATTTATTTTATTTCTCTCGTTTTTGTATTCTTCTTATTCTTCACGCTATTAGCCGCAATACATTTTAATGTATCAGTTTTCTCCATACGCGCTCGAAGACGCTATTTCAAAAGTAAACAATCGTGAAGTGATATTTCATATTCAGTAAGAAAATTGATTTTGTTAGAGAAGAAAGAATAAAGAATGGAGCTCAGTTTAACGACAGCTAAGGCGATGAGTCGCTTTCGTGAGTCACCGAACCTTTAACGGTAGCATAACTGCGCGTTAACAAGAAAAGTTTATCGCAAGAAAACTATTGAAATCAAATATTGACACACGAATGAATTAATCAAATATTTTTACAGTCGTAAACTTTTCCCCATCTTTCACTTCAAAATTGAATTATTTTCTTTTTGAATGTTTATATTGTTAAAAATATTCTTTTGCCACTCATAATATTTATTTTCGAGGTTACTGAAGAAGCCACATTTTGGAAAAAAGAGATAGAAAGTAAATCCTTTAATCATTAAACCAATATTTAATTCCTTTATCATCGAATCTTTTCAGTATCTTTTTATATTTCAACTTGAAAATCAGAAGATCGAAAAAGCAAATAAAGGAAAAATAAAACTTTTTTTCTCTCTCGTTCAATTTCAATAACATTTGGTCGCCATACAGTCTCGTTTTACCTTTTCTTCTTTCGCCTTTTTTTTTCTCCTTGCATGCTTTACATTTATGTCGATCAACACAATAAAAGAAGAAAATAATCTTTTGATATATTTCACAATATAATTCATATGATGTTCCTCTGATTTCAATAGACTGCATCATAATTTGTTATTGGGCCTATTAGGCTGTCGAAGAGACGAAGATACGTGCATCAAAAGACTTTATTGACAGGAGGCTATTGAAATAAAGTGATTCAGTTGAATGTAGTCAAAGAAACTTATAAATACATTTCACAATGCTTTATGAACTTGAGCTTGCACTTTGTATGCATATATCCGAGCATATATCTACATAAATCCACACCTTCTTGATTATACAGCATTTAGCCCGATTGCAGTCACAACAACAAAATGCAACTATTGTTTTAGAAATAAAATGAAATTATTGAAAATAACCATAATTGTAAATCTTTTATGCACTCAGCACGTGTTCAAAACGATGAAGAAAAGTAAGAAAAGAAGAAAAAAAAACAACACCAAGAGCAATTGCCCTTTAGTTGCTTCGTATATTTATTTACATTTTAAAGCTTATAATTTAATAACTTCACTCCTTGGCATCGCATTCGCTGCGGTCAAATATCAAAGTCAGTGACAATTATGTTCACAAGCAGTATCGAAAGAAGAAGTAGATAGAAGAAGAATGGAAGAAAGAAAAAATTCTATCGTGTCAATTAAATGAAATTAAGCTTCATAAAAAGGCGATTTGAAGCGATCATTTTTCTTCTCTTTTTACACTTTGAGCTCACCAAGCACTCCATAAAGCGTCAACTACTGTTAAGTTGAAATGCGCAGCAAAAATTGCGAAATTCTATGCAATTCTTTCTACAATCATTTTTAACATGCTAGTTGAGCTATGAAATGGTTTTTCTATGTGTGGTATGTTACACAGATGGTACAAGCAAGTGCAAACAAGTGTGCAGTATTTTCAAGGCTTCTCTTTGTTATTTCTAACTCTCATTTCTGTCTGTTTCTTGGTCGCCAACTTTAAACGAATCATACGTTTGCAAGACAGAAAACAAAAAAAAAAAGTTTATAGATCTAAGTAGTGCTAAGAAAATCGTAAATCGTATATCAAAGTCTTTTTATACCCGCAGGCGTTAACAATTCAAACTGAATGTTAGAAAGAGATCAGCCTTCTCTCTTCAAACTTCAGTATGGATGGAAACTTAACAAATTTTCAAACAGTACAATAAAAATGATATTTAAGATTTCTGAAGAAAAGATGATTGCCAAAGATTTATGCAAAAACACTCAACAGGAGCTTTAAAACTTCAGGCTAAACAATTGACTTTGAAAGACACTTATGCATGTACTCACAAAGGTGGGATACGAAGGTTTTTCAATTTTAATTTTCCAATAAATTCTCAATTGATTGCCAAGCTACCTGACACAAGCTCATGTTACAAATTTTTTTATTTTAATTTCAGTACGAGATCATCAGTTTAGTTGGGTTTCCATCGTTTATAAAAGTCTTTTGAATGTTACGATGTGATTGAAATTGAAATGTTGAACAAATCAGAGAAGAACTTGAAGTTGACATGCTGTGATGGTTGCAACGTATCGCGATAAAAGAAGGCAATAAAGCCAACAATTTGCAGTAACAATAATCGTAACATCAGATTCGAGACGTTCTCGCAAGTAAACGCGAGAAGTAGTCAGCTGAAAATTAATTAATTTACTGTTATTGATTGCAAGATTTCATCAACATTGAGGTCATAAATTGAGTGCCATTAATTCCAGATCTTGAATCTTTCTTGCCATGCACGCCACATCAATTAATGACTGCAATTGCATAATTTGTCAAAAGGCCAAGTGGATGACAAACAAAGAATTTCTTCCATTAATCAATGCAAATGTTGAATCGGTTGAACACAGCATGTTGAAACTTTCAAATTGCTCTACACTTGCTTTCTTTATTGCTGATGATTGCTAGTTCTAATAACGTATTATTTCGTCAGACCTTTAAAGTTCAACTTCCACACACCAAAGTCAAGTTCTCGCCTTTTTCAAATCAAAATGAACAAAACAAAAACTCAATTTCTTTTCAATGTATATCATGGAAGATTAGTCATAAAAATACCGTTAATTTCAATGCAACGCTTCTTGCCACACTTCCAGGCAACTTTGACTTCGATACACGAAAATTATGATTCATCATTATTTCTTTTAAAAACAAAATTGCGTTTGTATGGCTTTCTGATGAGTTTCTTTTCTACAAAAATAAAAAGTAGAGCAAAACAGGTTTCGAGAGGGTCGGTCAAGTCGTTTGCACCGTAATAAGCTGATTTTTATTTTACTTTATCGCTCGCCACCACACGCTTATCAGTGAGTGTATCTATTTTCATCGCTTCCCAATGTCGTTCAACTACATTTTATGATAATTTCATTATAAATGGTTGAAAGCTTTAAATATGATTATGAAATGAAATTTGAGACAAACAAGGCAATTCTTAATTGACTTCTGTTGACTGACTGAAAAAACAAGTCTCTGAAACTTCTTTCTTTTATCCAACTGTCATAGATGGTCAATACTAATCCGTTATCTCTACTAAAAATCAGTTTATATATCTCATTTAAATAAATTCTCAACAAATAAGCTACTGCATAAATATACCTTGAATAGATGTCATAAAAATTAAATTATGATATCAAAGACAACCCATCGACAGTGAGAAATGATTTCGTGATTTTGAGTAAATTTTCAACTCTTTTTTGTTTTTATTTTCTTATCTAAAAACATTTTTATTTATGATACAAAAAAGAATTAAAGCTATTGACCAGGAAGAAACTCATGATGGCGACAATAGTACCGAAACAAAGATTTTATGTCGCCTTTTGTACCCTCGTATAAGTCCTTTATTAACTTCTTCCCTCCTTTTCCACAAATCACGAAATGATTTAAGGATTTCTTTTTCCATTTTTTCTTTTTGTTCATTTTTGTTGTGTAAGAAGAAAACCCTCCCTATTTTTCATCCTCGTTCTGTCTCATTTCCACTAATGTGTCGTTACATATTATAAAAGTTTCTTCCCTTTTACTTTTCTTCTCTTTCTTTCTTTTTTCTTTTTTGTCAGGATCGGGAAAAATGTTCGAATGCTGACATAAAAGCAATGTTTACATGAAACATTCAAAATGCATGAAACATTGACGCAATGTTTTACTCGCTAAGAAGTAAACAAAAGAAAATGTTTGAAAGTGTGAGTAATGTAAACCACGCTGTCTGAAGCAACAAGCATTTGACTGTAAATTAGAGTGGGGATGGCGTTTTGTGAATTCAGATGCAATTTTGTGTAACGTTTGAATGTGTGTAATGTTTGGAAATAATTTTACATTGTTCATACGACGCTACATAGCGTCATGCACAATTCAGTCCTACAGTTGGCTTTTTATGAATCAGACGTGATTTGTTGTTTCGTGTGGAAAAGAAAAATAGTTTTGGCGCGAAAGAATATTAAAACAAAAAATATATCAGAAAACTCGTCGTGGCGTAATTGAAATATTAAAAAATTAAAATTGAGGACGAGAAAAAAATTGATGTTGATAAGCGTGAAAAAAAAAGTTTCAAGTGTGTTTAAAAAATAATTTTTTGATAAAAAGAGAAAAAAAGAACTCGAAAAATTGAAATGGCAGTTCCATTCTATATTCCCGATGATGACGAATCAAATGTGCCAAACTCAGAATCTTCAGTCACAATAAATTCTCCAACAAGATCAATACCAATCCCAAACAACAGCAATCTGCCGACACCTCAGCAATCAACGATTGACAGTGAAGTGCTGGTGCAAGCATTTTATGAAGCTCTCTGTCGATGTTCACAAGGTCAGTTAAGAAATAAAAAAACTCGAAAAAAATCACTTCACTCCAATGACAAAGAATTTTTTTTTCCTAAAATAATTTTTATCTCGTTTATTTTATTTTTTTGCGTCTTTCTATTCAATTCACAATCAGTGGCACATGTTTCAAGAAGAAAAAAAATTTAAGACATAAAATAATCAAAAGCTGAGTACAGCGACAGAACGAAGAACGATTGTCGAGCGGTTCTCGACATCGATGTGAACGAACGAAAATGAAAACAAAATTATGAAAATTGAAAGCAATTATTCAAATGCAGTTGATGGCTTGATGCTTTTTCACTGGTTTGTTGATGTTCATGCATGTGTGTACTTTCTTCGAAGTCTGATATTTTTTAATTCTTTCTTTTTTATTTTTTGTTTATAAATATTCAACGACATTGTTCTCGGTGTTTAAATGATAAGCCAGTCTGTTTCGTATAAGACTTGAATGGATTATAAAGCATATTAAGCTTAGATTTACTTCATATTTTCTTTCTTTTTATTCGAAATTAACAATGGCAAGTGATTCATTGTGGTTCTCGAAAATTAATGAGTCACGTTTAGCGCTGCATTTGAAATAATTTTATATGCGAAAAATTCTTCAACCGTGAAACGATTCTAACAAGCTTGAAGATTGCATATCTCATATTGTCGATTAGTTTCATCCACAAGTGACACACAATTTCCTTGTTTTTATTCCATTTCATTTTTAAAAAACTGCATTTAATTTCGCACACATGACGCTTTCACATCATAAAAGCCCACATTGGGGCGGTTAAACCAACAAAACTCTATCAATTGTAGATCAACAAAACGCGATTTCTGCTGTTCACAAATATTTATTTTGCAAAAAGAGGAAATTTAATTAATCACGCAATCCCAATTTTTGACACGATTTTAATCGAAATATTTTTTTTCTTGTGTCTTTTATAACTATAGGATCACCAATGAGTCCACAAATGTCGATGCCATCAAGTCCAATGAATCACGGACAATTCTTCTTTCCACTCCACATGATGCCTTCACCATCAACTTCAGCTTTCTCGTCACCTCGTCATAGCTTCAGAGTACCACGTCGACGATTGAATTCACATGGAAGCTACACACAAGACAGTGACGATGCTGGAGACGAAGATGAAATTCAACAAGATTTGATTGATTGGGAGAATCATTACCAGCATCGCGAACAATTGCAAGAGTTCACAGGACGAGTGCCACAACCGAAAAAGAAGAAATCAAAAAGTGAAGAAAGCAACAGTAAGAAATCTAACGAAAAGCCAAAAAACGACAAAAGCAAAATCACCAACTTCGTTATCAATGCCTTGCAATATGTCATCGATAGTCTAAGATAGAACTTTAAGTGTGTGTCATTAAAAATAAAGAAAATAGGAAAAAATCATTTTTCATTTTGATCTCATAAAAATCGTAATTGTTAAGATCTCAATTTATAAATCAAATATTCGCCACCACACTCACGTCTCTTCATCATAAGCATAATTGTGATAAATTTGTATATGATTTGTAACCCAATTCTCCTCTTATTCAATTGGAAGATTATTTTGAAATTATATGCAAATGCAATCAGTTTTGCAATTTTTATTATAATTTTTTACTTTTAGAATTGTAAATTTTTTACTTTGAGCAAATAAAAAGAAAAAAAAATTCAATCATAATAAAGAAAAGCTTTCATTTCATTATTTTCTCACATGATACAAGCATTTTGTGTTCTGCTGAAAAAAAATCAAAGTTTGTTCTATTTACAAGTAAATGGAGCAAGTTGGTGAGCTTTTCCCTGAACTTTCAAAGCTCATAGTGAAGTTAATTTCCCGCTGAGTAAACATGACCTTTTTTTACTGCTTGGAAGTAAAAATCTCATGTATATGAAGCTTGTAAGTAATGCATGGTTACATCGTTTCGTAACCAGCTATTAAAGGACTCTCATGAGAATAAATTTATTGCCTTGCCTTCAACCTTGATGCTGACTTTCATTTCTCCTCTACTAAATTTTCAGAGAAGTTTCTAACGAACGATGAGATTGAAGGTTCTAGTGAAAGTGCAGTGTTACGGAGTAGCTAAATTAAATATTTATTTTCATATCATTAAAATAACATGGTAAAAGGAAGAAGCAACTTTGCATTTTTTCCGATAACCAGAAGCTTTACCTTTGCCGTTTTCATCGTCTTCTTATACTTCTTCTACTTTCATCGTCTTTTGTTACCCAATGTTCAGTAAATGAATATTAAAGACCTGATTGTATTAATGGAATAAAGATGATATCCTTTCCATTACAGCTTTATGTTCATCTTGAAGCTTTTAGAAAAGTTTTCATCTCTATGCTTTTCTTTCTCTTTTACTTCAACCTTCTCCTAAGTAAGTAAGCTTTCGGTGCATTGATTCACCTTGGATTTTCCTCTATTAAATTTTTCCGATTTCGTTTTATAAGAAATAGAAACAGCATGTTATGAAAACATTAAATGTTTCTCGGTGTATCCTTGAATGCCATGCAGACTGATTGACGTAAGTAAGTAAGAAAGGAAGCAGTTAAACTTATACTCATATGTAGCGTATGATGCCAACATTTAAGAATTCTTAAATTTTTAATTAAATCAGACACAATAAAATTATATTGAAGTCGTTTGACTTCATTGCCACATCACGGCAGCTTTTAATTTTTATCGAGGTTTTTCCGCTCAATCTTCCAAGCTTTGATTAAATTTTAACCAATCTTGGAAGTTAAACAAGAGCGAAATGTTTCTCGCTTGATGCGGAAAATCTAAAGAAACTTATCATGATGTAAAGTGAAATGCACAAGAACGAATTTGCATATTTTCCTTTATTTTCAAATGAATTTTTCTCGTGAAAGTTTTAGTATGACATCCCAGCAGGAAAATTTTACAAACTGAAATGTTTGACAACATTTCAGAAAAATGAACTGTGAGAAAGTTTTTGAAGCTCGATGGGATCTCTCATGAACATTCGTTTACCCTTCAGTTGTTTTCATTTAATCAACCTGAGCTTGCAATGTAGATTTGACGCTTCCAGCTAAATTTTTCCTAATACTTTACACTTGTGTCGAGTTTTTCCCGAACTCATTATGTATTCCAAGGTAAATTTCATAAAAATGAAATGAACAGAAAAAAATCCATCAGACTTATTTCATTTCGACAGCGAGTGAATCAAGAAAATTGACTGCAAACATGCTGCACAAACATGAATAAAGTTTGAAAAAAGTTTTATTTCTCTTGTGTCAGACGAATGAAGAATTTTTGTCTTTATTTCGAGAAATTTATTAAGCATTGCAATGCATTGAAATAATCAAGAAATTGAAGTTTTGCATTTAATTTTATCGTGATGATTCTTTATTTATTTATATCATGAGTTGATACTGTGCACGTTTGTCTTCAACGATTGTTCATCTTCATAATCTTTAAGCACGAAACATCCTATTGCTTCACATCCATAAGCATAAACAATATGCTGCAATGTAGAATCTTATGTTTCACATTTGCATTTATTATACTTCTTGTATCAATTTTCTAAATTATTGGAAATTGTTATTCCTCATAAATTTCATCAATTAAAGGAATAAATTTGATTATATGATCATTGAGTTAGGTAATTGTTGGCAATCTCAGAGGACAACCGAGAAACAGCTTGAAGTATCCCACACGAAGAAGTTTTCTTAAATTAAATTTATTTTATTGTTTACATGAAAAGTATGTCAATAGGACAATGTAAGTTCTTATCAAAGCCTTGTCCTAGAGCCGCAAAGATCTAAATTATGGCGCAATAGCATAAAAAATCTCGTGAATAATTCAAAAAGTTCATTAAAATACGCTTAAAAATCAACACCACTCAGGATCATTCAACTTGGAAATTATCACAATGTCTTCTTCTTTTTCGACTTTAAAATCCTTGCTCAAAATATTCACAAAAGAACAAGAAAAAATTGAAGTTTAATTACATCTTCAATGTCAATGAAACTGTGAGAAAAAACATAAAAAAATATTTTAGCAATTAATTACTTGAAGCAAACTACTTTACATAATTAAATTTCATTGGGAATTTAAAGCTCCCATCTGGTGTTACCTGATGTGGAATTAATTTGTTCCAAGGACTAAATTAATGCTTCGTGGATACATAAAAAGGAAAACAATCTATTCAGACGAAAAATGTTCAAGTCCCGAGATGTTTGCGGTTAACAATAAATTCCAAGGATAAAGCTCTTCGTAGAGTTTAAGATTTATAAATTCGAGAGAATTTATGCTCCTAGCAGAAGTTAGACAAAAAGAAAACATTTTTGTTCAAGTTTAATTTGTGTAAAGTTTGCTTAACATCCCACGACTCTCACATTCAAAAATAAGTTTCTTTTGACAGCCATTATCAAAAAGTGATTAAACTGATGAATTAATATTTTTTAAAGATTAAAATACAGAATTGAAAAATGCACAGAAGGTTGATTAAAATTGATTAAAATTACATACATATTTATGTTTATTGGAGATAAAAAAGTTCTTTTAAAAACCGTTAATGCGAAAGGATATAAACAAGTTTGTTTCAAATTGTTTAACTCCATGTGACACAATCGTCAATTCTGAAAAAGTTTCGTTAAAAGCTTCCTTATAAGAAACTTTCCATTCCAAGTTTCCCATAAGGTGCCTAGTAAGTCGTAATCAACGCCACTCGGGAACTACTACACTTTATTTATTTATCTGGCTTTTACATCAATAAACCGCAGATAGTGTAATTATATCTTCTTTTAATTATATCTATGTGTGTTCCTTACTTTCACTTATATTGGAGGAGACCTTTTTGCTTATATTTCTTATTTATAATTCTTATAGTTATATTGGACTTATGAGAGGATTTTTGTTATACCTGTTGCCAACTTATAAAACAGGCACATCAACTGAATGTGCATCTTAGTTTCAGTCTTTAAAAGCTTGCTGCGAAATACGGTGGCATAAAGGATCTTCTTTAATTTTACAAAATAAAATTTTAATTTTTGTTATCAAAAACTAGAATAAAGATTGAGAAACCAAATTCAAGTTCTTAAGAATTGAGGATCACTTTAATTATGAAAAGGAATCTGCAATTTACGTTAGCAATACTACTTTGCATAGTTATTTCATTTTTTATTTATAATGAAATATTCAAGCTTTATGACTTCAAGGTGAAATATAATGAAGTAGGCATCAGCATAAGTCCTTTAATTTTCGAGAGCATTGAAAATGCCTACATTCAACCGGAAAATGGAAGAAATGTGTTTCTGTTAGAGACGAGGAATACAACAACCGACGTGATTTTGAATCCACGACAGGCTTGCGCGGTCGAGTCTGCTGCTTTAATGAACCCAAACCTCGAAGTATTCTTAATTTATGCTTCAAAAGATCGACTCCAAAATATAGAAAGGACTCAAGAACTGCACTCAATATTAACTTATCCGAATGTGCACATTTATTATATCAATGATCTTGAAAAATTTACAGAAGGGACTCCTTTTGAAGACTTCATCAAATCACGACAACTTTTAGACGCAAAATATCCTATTGAACATACTGCTGACGTTCTCAGAGTTCTCTTGCTCTGGAAGTTTGGTGGAACTTACACAGATACAGACACCATTACAAGATTACCTTTTGATACTTTGGAACCTAATTTTGCTTGTCAAGAAAATGAAAAATATGTTGTAAATGGAGTTTGGAACATGGAAAGTGCTGACAGAAGTCCTCTCGCTACACTTTTTGCAGAACATTTAACAAAGAACTACGATGCAACAACATGGGCTAAAAACGGTCCAGGGTTGNTGAAAGTAGTAAATTACATTGTGAAGTAGTAACAAGAGTGAATATTAACAAAAATAAAAGACTTGATTGATTCATAACATTTCTTTGATGGAATCTTTAAGAGTTTTGATATGTGGATATAGAAGTTTTCTGTTTGTGTCGGTGAGAGCACGTAAAACAACTACAAGCAGATGACATTATTGAGGTAAATAATTACATTCTTGTGGGGGATATTCCTATAATGGGTCACATGATTTTTCGCTCTGTATTTCCTAATACCTACTTTTGTTGATGTAATAATGTTATCTGTGAGAGTAGTTTTTAAAATAATAAAAAGTATGAATATGAACGAAAATGAAAGACTTGATTAATTCATAAAATCTCTTTATTAAAGACCTTGAGACTTTTGGTCTATGAAATGAAAGCACTAAAAAAGAAAAATAATTTTTGAAATATGAGACGTCACTTTTTGAGCGCCCCTTGAATTGTAACTTAGAGAGGTCGTTTGGAGTGCACACGTATGTGAGTCCATATGGGCAAAATGAACACCTATTTATGTAGACAATGTGAGTCCATATGGACAATATGAATATTTGTTTATGTGAATAATACTATTTTTCAGATTGTGAGGTAGTTTTAAGATCAGATCAGAAACGTTACCTTTACAGTTGCAGAAATTAATAGTCTTTCCTTTAGCTGTAACCTGGGATGAAAGTAATTTGCTGTGTAAAGAAAATTTTTAAAAATGGCGCTGTGAAATCATAACAGCATTGACAGATGAAGCCATCATCATAATTATTAGTGAAACCATCACTTAGATTTTTGAAGACATCACACATAGAATCACTTCTTAGCAGCGCTAGAAGAAGATTTTGCAACCAGCAACAAGATTTCTTTAGTTTTGTTGCGGGAAAAAATGAAAGACCACATTTTATATACAAACCTTTGAAATTAACTAAAACTTTGAAAAAGACACTGAAACAAGCATAAATATAAGTGTTCTCCAGGCTACCCTTATTTATCAGGGTGTGTAGCTAGATGAACACTGGTTTTATCCACTTAATTTTGTGTTAAGATCATTAAACTTAAATAAATACCTACTTATTTAATCGATCCAACCTGACGGACAGTCCGACAAAAACCTCGTTTGAAGAACTGCACTCAATATTAACTTATCCGAATGTTCACATTTATTATATCAATGATCTTGAAAAATTTACAGAAGGGACTCCTTTTGAAGACTTCATCAAATCACGACAACTTTTAGACGCAAAATATCCTATTGAACATACTGCTGACGTTCTCAGAGTTCTCTTGCTTTGGAAGTTTGGTGGGACTTACACAGATACAGACACCATTACAAGATTACCTTTTGATACTTTGGAACCTAATTTTGCTTGTCAAGAAAATGAAAAATATGTTGTAAATGGAGTTTGGAACATGGAAAGTGCTGACAGAAGTCCTCTCGCTACACTTTTTGCAGAACATTTAACAAAGAACTACGATGCAACAACATGGGCTAAAAACGGTCCAGGGTTGGTAACAGCGGTAGTTTCAAAACTCTGTGGAACTGAAAGTGTTACGCAAATGATTGCTAAGAAAGAATGCGAGGGCTTTCACGTGTTACCTCGAAAAGTATGCTATCCAATACTGTATGATGAAAAAAGTAAACTATTCAACAGTTCTAATGCTGATGAAATAATGACAAGAGTAAATGAATCTGTCAGTGTTCACTTCTGGAATAAACATACGAAAAATGTTAAAATTGAACGAACTGAAGAATCTGCTTGCATTCGACTTGCCAAACAATTTTGTCCAAAAACAATGTCAATAGATAGAATTTTCTTCTAAAATTTCAATATTTTAAAATTTTGAGTTGAAATTTAAAGCAATCGAACATTTTTTTATTATTTCAACTCGTGATTTACTCGTTGTAATAATTGAAGATTACACAANCAGAAGGTTGATTAAAATTGATTAAAATTACATACATATCTATGTTTATTGGAGATAAAAAAGTTCTTTTAAAAACCGTTAATGCGAAAGGATATAAACAAGTTTGTTTCAAATTGTTTAACTCCATGTGACACAATCGTCAATTCTGAAAAAGTTTCGTTAAAAGCTTCCTTATAAGAAACTTTCCATTCCAAGTTTCCCATAAGGTGCCTAGTAAGTCGTAATCAACGCCACTCGGGAACTACTTCACTTTATTTATTTATCTGGCTTTTACATCAATAAACCGCAGATAGTGTAATTATATCTTCTTTTAATTATATTTAAGTGTATTCCTTACTTTCACTTATATTGGAGGAGACCTTTTTGCTTATATTTCTTATTCATAATTCTTATAGTTATATTGGACTTATGAGAGGATTTTTGTTATACCTGTTGCCAACTTATAAAACAGGCACATCAACTGAATGTGCATCTTAGTTTCAGTCTTTAAAAGCTTGCTGCGAAATACGGTGGCATAAAGGATCTTCTTTAATTTTACAAAATAAAATTTTAATTTTTGTTATCAAAAACTAGAATAAAGATTGAGAAACCAAATTCAAGTTCTTAAGAATTGAGGATCACTTTAATTATGAAAAGGAATCTGCAATTTACGTTAGCAATACTACTTTGCATAGTTATTTCATTTTTTATTTATAATGAAATATTCAAGCTTTATGACTTCAAGGTGAAATATAATGAAGTAGGCATCAGCATAAGTCCTTTAATTTTCGAGAGCATTGAAAATGCCTACATTCAACCGGAAAATGGAAGAAATGTGTTTCTGTTAGAGACGAGGAATACAACAACCGACGTGATTTTGAATCCACGACAGGCTTGCGCGGTCGAGTCTGCTGCTTTAATGAACCCAGACCACGAAGTATTCTTAATTTATGCTTCAAAAGATCGACTCCAAAATATAGAAAGGACTCAAGAACTGCACTCAATATTAACTTATCCGAATGTGCACATTTATTATATCAATGATCTTGAAAAATTTACAGAAGGGACTCCTTTTGAAGACTTCATCAAATCACGACAACTTTTAGACGCAAAATATCCTATTGAACATACTGCTGACGTTCTCAGAGTTCTCTTGCTTTGGAAGTTTGGTGGGACTTACACAGATACAGACACCATTACAAGATTACCTTTTGATACTTTGGAACCTAATTTTGCTTGTCAAGAAAATGAAAAATATGTTGTGAATGGAGTTTGGAACATGGAAAGTGCTGACAGAAGTCCTCTTGCTACACTTTTTGCAGAACATTTAACAAAGAACTACGATGCAACAACATGGGCTAAAAACGGTCCAGGGTTGGTAACAGCGGTAGTTTCAAAACTCTGTGGAACTGAAAGTGTTACGCAAATGATTGCTAAGAAAGAATGCGAGGGCTTTCACGTGTTACCTCGAAAAGTCTGCTATCCAATACTGTATGATGAAAAAAGTAAACTATTCAACAGTTCTAATGCTGATGAAATAATGACAAGAGTAAATGAATCTGTCAGTGTCCACTTCTGGAATAAACTTACGAAAAATGTTAAAATTGAACGAACTGAAGAATCTGCTTGCATCCGGCTTGCCAAACAATTTTGTCCAAAAACAATGTCAATAGATAGAAGATTCTTCTAAAATTTAAATATTAGTTTAATGACAGTTTTCAATATTTCTCCAATGAGTATAAATGTTTACTGTAATTGTTTTTTGTTTTTGAAAAACTCAATAAATTAGTAGTTTATAATAAGAAAGTTGTTTATTTATGATGATCACTAGGCAGTGTTGAGAACAGGCCGGCAAAAAGTACTGAAAAGTACAGAAAACAATTATCATTCAACCTCAATCTCTCAGCTGTGCAAATATTTTTGACTGAATGATCTAATTAAGATTAATTAGATCAGTCAGTCAATGATATTTGCACAGCTGAGACCGAAGTTATGAATGATAATTGTTTTCTCAGCTTTTTGATAGCAGCTCATCAATTAAAAAATACTTGATTGAAAGAGGACACTTTTTGTCAATTCTTTAATACAATCTTTAAATAAAGATTCGTGATGAAATAACATAACAACTCTTTGAATTTTTTCTACATTTACTTACATTCAACCGTAAACACAACCCGCTCATGGCTTGCTTGCTTGTTTCGATTTACTTGACTCCTTTTCAGCGAGAGAGCATCCTTGAAGTGAAGGAAAGCTGCTATCGCTCATGCAGAACAAATCTTAATATAATTTTATTAGATAAATAGAGAAGCTTATAATGTTCCATCTTAACCATCCTATTATTTCAATCAGAAGTTAAATTGAATCTTTATCATTGCAATGCAACATAACACAGATATAGCAATTGAACATCGAAATGAAATGAAATCTGCTAGTTGAGTATGCAACCGAGTGGAGAGCAATAAAATAAGGAAACATCTTGATCAGTAAAAATTCTGACGATATGCTTTTTGCATTTTAAACAATTTCGGTCGTCGATTTTCTTTTCGTCTGTGATTTCATGTCCTTGGAAAGTTTCAATAATTTGGAAAAATGAAGACGATGTTGAGAATAAATTTTAAGATTTTTGTGTGTCTTGCTAAGCAAGCAAGAATTGAGTTTTAAAGGGATGAAAGCGTGATGCTACTTAATGAAAATCCTTCCAACTCAATATGGTCATAAATTTTAAAACGCTAAACTCGATTGAGCGTGTCAAATGATGTTTCAATTAAAATTATGTAATTCTGTTACAGCATTCAAACACTTTTCGTCACTGAACACGAACAAACATAAATATTGAATTATCGAACGCAATTGAATTCAACAAAACTGCTTTTCAACCCCTTTTCGATCTTGTTCGATGACTTTAGAATTTGTTCGATGAAGAATATTTAAAATGCAGGCGCCTTTTGCCTCAAATAAAATAATAAAAAATAAAACTTTAAAGTCCATAAATTTTAAAGAAATAAATTTTCCATTTGACATTAAGAGTGAAACAACAACGCGCCAAATGTCATCAAATGAAATTAATCAGATAGAAAAAGGATTGAAAATGGAATGCATGGGTCATCAAAAAATTATGAACGATGTCAATCGATGTGGAATCAATCTTAGGAATTTATTATTAGATAAATTCATTTATTTATTTATTTATTTATTTATGTATTCTACCACTTGATCAATATTGTTAGAAAAGTCTTAAACTTTTAAATCTTATTAAGAATTATTTGAAAATATTTAAGTCAACAGCATTAGTCAAGTTAAACTTCTTCTTTCAGCATCACAAATTCTCATCCTTAATTCAATAAATTGAAAAATGTTTTACTTTTTCTCTTTATTTTTATTAAATCTTTGAAATGCTGAACGATATCCAGAATAACAATTTTATTTCTTTCCTCGAATCAAGACAACAGCTTAAGGAAGAAAACGAAAAATAAAGAGTAAGAAATGGAGAAAATGAAAATAGATAAATATCACGATGTATAAAGCTGAATTGGCTGAGAAGCTGACAAAGATTGCTGTTCTCTGTTCACTCTTAGAAACGTTGTTTGTTCAGGGTAAGTGACTGCAGCTTACTTTTACTAGATAATACAAAACTTTTCCTTTCTCCTCTTCTCCCTTTCACAACTGAAGAAGAAAGCTTCGAGAAGCATTAAAGATGTTATTTCACCAATTTCACAGTCAACCTTGAGCTTCTGACTTTTAACTCTGCACGATGAAATGAAAGATTCTAATCCTTTTTCTGTCAGAGAAAAAACATTTTTGCCACCATAACAGAAATGTATAAAATAGCTTCACAATAATAAAAGTTTTGAATGAGGGCGAAAATAAGCTTTTAGATGGTGCGAATGGCTGAAGTATTTGAGCAGAAATATCTATTCATTGGCAGCTCAAACATTCTCAACTATAATCTCGCTCCAAACCCTTTCACATTGTTAGATATTATTAAAACACTTTTTTATTGCTGCATATTTCTATATGGAACAACAACATTGTTGATACTTTGTAGGAGAAGAAATTAGCATCACCCAGTGAGACGTTTGTCTTCGTTTGTGACAATCAATGATTCATTGCAACTTCAATTTTTTATGACTTGTTGGGATATTCATTATAATGGGTTAAATAGATTTTCAAACAACATAAGTGTTTATAACAATGTTGTGTAAAGAGCACATCGCAGATGTTTACATGCCTCTAACGTATTGCAAAATTATTTTATTATTTATAAGAAAGAAAGAAAAACTTATATGGAACAAATAACGTGACAAACATTGACAACTATTAAATCACCATTAATTACATTGATTTAAAATGTAATTAAATTGTAACCACAAATCATGGATTTCAAAAACTGAGACTTTTAAACTTAAATTGTGCGTACACAAGGACGACAATGTTCTTCTACCGACCGTAACAAAACGGATAAAATCATAAAATGTCATTTCCCAACGTCGTAAATAACGATTAAAAATCAATTTATTGGAAGCTTGGACATCGAAGAGTCGAAGAATTGACAATCAACTCGTTTCTACTTTTTTTCGCACGAGTATCATCCACAAAACATTCAACACACACACAAAAAGTTGTCATAAATTTGAAATTTCAAAACCTATTTGCCACATCTACAAACGAACGAAAGTGCATTTTATTGGAAGAAAAAAATTATGGGCCCGAGTCGACAGATTACTGTTGCAGAAATGAAAGGAAAGAGGAAAGAGAAAGTAACAATGTTGAAGTAGGGCTTTGCTTTACGTGTGCATTCATTTCACCCTCTACATGTCCATCCTGATAATCCAAAAATTATTACTCGTAAATCTTGTTAATGAAAAAAGTTTTCAACAACGACATGGAATGACCACACAAGTCTATTCATTAAGCCTTCGTTTATCGGTCAAATAAGTCTCGATGCTCGAAGAATTCGATTCGTGCGTCTGTGAACATTGATTTGTGAATTTATCTCTATGTTTGTAGAAAACTAATAATGTCATCGGCAGTGACCATGTCATCGACAATGTTCTTTCTAATTCAATTATTTGTCCACAATATCATGCACAATGCATCAGAATTGCAATGGGTTCGCACGAAAGCATCTCGGTGTTTGATAAATAATAAATTTTCCTGCTCGTGTTGTTTGTGTTGAAAGCATCGTTGATGGAACTGTTTTGTGCAAACATAAGGGACAAAAAAGACGAAGAAAAGGATGACCACCGCAATTTCATCGGTTGAATTGTGTCGCTTTTGAGATCGTTTCCATGCAAATATGTATTTCTCGTGTCGTTCCATTTAAAAGGGTGTAAGCAGCGCTACATAAGTAAAGATGAACATGAAATACTGCTGAAGCGAGCACAAAACACTCGCTGGGAAAATGAACGTCAGAATGTCATGCGATGGGAGAGATAACAGATAGTAGAAGCATGTTAACTGAACCAAGTAGTTGAACACGAGAAACAACCTTGAAAAAAACAGAAAAACTTTTGTGTTGCTATTTTATTTCGTGTGGAAAATTTAAAATGGAAACTTCATAAAACTTTATGTTGTCGACGATGAATTTTCCAATTTTACTGACATTGTCTGTAACAGCTAACAATTTTCTCGCTCTTCGATTCCACTCAACTTGCTTGAATTTAAATAAATATTATTGAATTTTCATCGTTATTCAGCGATGTTGAAGGTTTCATAAAAAATCGTATGATTTAAAAAATAAAGAAGAATTTAAAAGACGTCATTCGAAATAAACAGAAACATCTTGATCACAAATTTATGATTGTATCTCACGAAACTTTGATACCAACATAAACAGTTACACAACATGACAGCTTGATTATGCAAAACTTCATTCTGATATCATTGTTCACAACAAGAACAGACAATTGAGTATCATGAAGTTCAATCTCCTTTTGTAGCGTTTCTTGACTATTGTTCAAATCGAATACAACTCAATCGATACAAAGTGGTTAAGTTAAATGTAGATAAAAAGTACCCTGTCACCGATATCTGGGTTTTGCAATAATTCTTTCACACACATTACCGCTATAATTGAGAACATAAATAAATTCATCAACTTATATATCTGAAATCAATTGCACATCGAAGTGTAGCAAAACAAAACTTTAACCCTTTTTTTTTTTGATGACATTAAGAACAAACTCGAGTGAAATGCGTGTAAAAATGTACTTTTAGTAAAAAAGAAGTTGAAAGGAAAATTGTGTCATAGGAAATAAATCAAAATAAATTGAACAATTGAAAAAGGGTTAACAAGTTATCAGAATTGGATCTTTTATTGATATTGACGAAATTATTCTGCAGATTAAGAATGTTTCTAAGATCTTGAAGACTTTTCATTGAAAGATGTAAAACTCCTTTTAATTGAAGTTAAGCCTCAAAGATTTTCACTCATCATCAAAGACTTTTCGTCCCTCTCACCAGAAAGTTAATTACAAAGTGACAGTTTACACTTTATTTACATTCACCATATAAATCATTATTAATTGAATGAAATATTTGTTTAACATTGTATACAATATCCTTGAGGGAATAGATTGAATATGTCCATTCAACTCAATGTCCAATAGAAATTTCATTTCGCCCTCGAGAAAAAGCGAATACACAAACACTGGACAGTGAGTGGAATGAAAGGCGAGAGAAGATAATTCAAACGTTTGGCAGAACATAACAAAGTGTTAAAGACAATTAATAATTTAAATTTAATTTGAAAATCGTACGCTTGACAATGTGTCGTTGTCCCTTTTCCATTCCCTTTCCTTCCTTCTTTTATTTGTTTGAGAAATTGTTGAATTGGATGCTTCCGAATTATATTCAGGAAAAATACAAGAAGGGAAAAGATGTTCTGATCTTATCACGCATTCTGAATCAATGCCACGTGACCCATTAATGACCATTCAGAATTTATTTAATAGTTAATAGTCATGTTTCCATATCAAATAAGACAAAAGCTGACTAGAAATCATCATCAAACATCATAAACTGATACGGTAAACATTGAAGGCAAAGCCCACACTCCATAATAATAATCATTTTCAGTCGCAGTTTGATTTTATGATGTGGTTAAGTTGGTGAATTATTGAAGGACTCGACATTGTATCAACTTTATCGTTAATCATCGTTCATCAGAAATGACCATTTAATTGCTGGAAATAATCTGACGAAGTAAGTTTCGAAGCATCAAAGGAGATTGAATTTTCAAATATGCAAGTCAATTGGGCGTGGACCATTGATTGATGATTATTTGCTAATGTTAAACTCAGTTAAAAATATTTTAATTCAATACAAACAATTATTGTCTTCTGGTTTTCAAACAAACTCGAGATAGAAACTCTTTCATTTCAATGTTATAAAGTTTCGAAAAAATTCAAAACATAAATTCTTGATGAAAACGACGACACATTTTTTACTGGAGAAACATGTGATGAAACAAAAAATGGGATCAAAGTGTCGATGTCCGCAGTTTACCTTACTAAATATTTTCCTAACATTGCTTCGCAACTGAAATTTGTTTTTTCTGTCTGAGATTCCTTTTTTTACTAGCGAACTTTTTTATGTCGAATTGCTCAATGATAAATGAGACGACGTCATGCAAATGCAGGAAAATTTCTGTGATATTAAAAATGCTTTTTTGTTCTAGAGAAATGTGATATTATGACAGAAGAGGTTATGAAAAAAGGTTCTATCCACAATTTCGCTCATTTTGTGTGGTCAACAACCGGAGATAATTAAAACTTGTGTGCGACAATCAAGCATGGAACAGTTTTAGTGCAAAAGACAGAGTTCTCATGCATGATGCACTACACAATTGTATTTGCAATTGCAATTCAAGCTCAGTCATGTTTTATTAATTGATTTAATTGAAATTCATACGTGAGTAGTGAAGCTTCGACGGTATTTGTCATGTTAATGAAAGAATCATTAAGCATAATGTTTGATGTCCTGGTTGTAGGGGTAGCAAGCAAAATGAATGACTGGTCAATGAATATCACAAAAATGATTTCCCTCGAGGACTAAGAGAGAAGGAAACAGCCATAACTGACTGCTAATACCCCCCAAACGATCAAATTTTGACGTGAAATAAATTCGACGATCATTAAACGAGCTTAAGTTTTTATCTCGGAGCCAAATCACAATGACATAGCCAAAAGGTTAATAAAATTTAATTTCTTCCCATTTCCATATTACATTTCTTGTCCATTCGACTTATCAGAATCTTCTCATTTAATCTTTCATAAAAGAATAAAAGAATCAACATATAAATGTTTCATATCATCAAATCTGCTGACGTATAAAATGTCTCGTCTAACGCAAGTGAACGAAATAATCTTAAAGGTATTCATGAGTGAAATGTTGAAGAAAGGACAACGAAAAGACATTATAATTTTATATCTTGCGAGTTGAAAAGGGACATCATTTCATGAGCGATAAAGAAAGGAAAAGTTCATAAAAAAGATGAAAACTCAATTTTAATGATGTTGTTCTTTTCGCCCACTGAATGTTGATTCATTCGTCTGTCATGGAAGAAAATATTTTTCAAGTCTTTAATTATTCATCAACTTAAAAAGAAATTGCTTATTTACTTTTTAAATTTCTCTGGAAGTCTGTAACTTATGAATAAAGTCTTATCAGAGTCTTCACTTCCATAGAATTTTAAAAAAAGGAGAAATAAATCAAACTCAAATTCCCCCACAAAAATTGTTCAATCGAAATGAAAAAAAAATACTTAATTTTACTGGATAGATATTAAATTTCATGTCATTAAATCGTCATCATTTCAACAGTCGTCCGTCCGAACACTAACAATGGTCAAACAGAGAATCATAAAAAAAGTAATATTGAGAAGGTAGCGCTTGTCTTGCACCCACATGCCATTGATGTGAATGAAATGCTATAAAACTTCCCTTCTCCCTCTTCCTGCATTCATCTACTGTCCTGAGAATGCATCATCATAATAATTGTGTCATATATTTCACTGTCAATAAATTGACGGACATTAATCGAAACAATACTTATGAGTTGTGCTATGAAGGTTCGATGATGTTCAACGTTTTCATTGCATTGACCATTATTCATCATTCATCGCTTAGTTATAAACTTCTGTATACTCGTAACAATGGATGCGACTGAATTATTGCTAACCATTAAACTGCTGATTTGAAGTATCCTGAAAATCACTCTCAATTTATGAGACATTAAAAGCAAGACGATGGTTTGCAATGTGAAAGAAATTTTAAGAAGAATGGAAGCATTACTTAATAAAATTGAGTTAGGAAAATTATTTTATCTAAACTCGATTAACCTTTTCATCCTAAATTAATATCTAAAAATAAAATCGTGTACCTGCGCCGTAGACGTCTTTCATTTTAGAAGCAATATAGCTTTTAGCAAACGGGCCACTGTCGGCGACTTATGTTGCAATAGTTGAACGGTTCCATGGTGTAATGGTTAGCACTTCAGACTCTGAATCTGACGATCCGAGTTCAAATCTCGGTGGGACCTTAAATACTTTTTATTTAATTTTTATCTTTTTTTTGAATTTAAAAAAATTAAATTTATGTTGTGAGAATGAATAAAAAATGTGGAGATACCGGGTTTCGAACCCGGGACCTTTTACATGCAAAGCAAACGCTCTACCACTGAGCTATATCCCCACTTTTGACGATGAAAAGCATTTGACAAAATACATATTTGATTGGAAAACGGAACGTGAACGAAAGAGAATGAAATAAAACGTTTTATCTACATCAGCTAAAATTAAACGTCAGCAAAATTTCATGATGCCTGCATGATGTGATTCAAAGTGAAAGTTCTTTGACCAATCACTTTTTAACTTAAACTTTTATCATTAACTTTTCAATCTGCAAAATCATTCTTCTAACCCTTTTTAAGTTCATCCATTTCGAAAGAATGTTACAAAAAATTTATATTGTGAATGACATTCAGAAAAGTTGGAAATATTTTTTTTTAGTTTCAAGTCAAAAAGTGCAAAAGGATAATTTGATTATAAATAAATTAACATGTGGTGTCTGAGTGGGACTTCTTCCTTCCAACCCTTTTATGGAAACTTGAGGTTTTCCTATTGATATGTTTTCATTTGAAAAGTTTTTAATGAAGTTTCCCTTCTGTGGACTCATCGACTTCTTCTTCCGTTTCAATAATCCTACACTCAGTAAATTAAAAGCAGGGTGAGTCTGTTTTCAACCGAGATATTTCACACTTGTTATCAAAAGTCATTATTTTCCTTCATGATATTGAAGTTTCAAAAACGCGGAAAATCCTTTGTCGTCGAATCGTTTTATTTCTCATTCGTTTAAACTTCAAAGACAAGTTGTTGTTTGTTTCACCTTGAAATGTGTCGCGTTTATTTGTTGAATTATGTTGAGATGGACAAACTCAACCATAAACTTTATAATGAACACAAAACTTACTTTGCAACCATAAACCCCAAGGCGAAATTCTTAAATCAAATTATGAGTGATGACCAGTCGAAAATTCTGAAAACCATAAACCAAGCATAGATGTTCAGAATAAATAAACAAATTTAAATTATTTCATTCCTTTAATTAGAGAAAATATGCTTTGTAAGATGCTCGTCTCAGAAGATTGATGAAAAAGGATTAAAACCCAAACTTTAAATCAACAGAAGAATTCCTGAAATTAAATTCTAAACCTATTGGAATTAAAACCCTTTCCACATTGTTATATTCTTGCATAAGTTTTCAGTTTTCTTCTTAAGTTTTTTTCTTTATGTTTTATTTTCCATTTTGTTTCAACCTTTGATTTGAATTCAAATTTTTTTTACGCAATAAAAGGAAAAACATAAAAATTACAAAAAACGTTTTTCTGCTTCCAAACTGCTTTTCGTTTCTTATTTTCTCGTTTGTTGCTCATACTTTTCATCATTTATTAAAGTGTAGGAGTGCATTGTTTTTCATTTATTTGAGTTTATATCAACATTGTGATCTTGCAAGGTTTTTTGTTTCTTTTTTACTTTTTAGTTTCTGTTTAAATATTTTTTTCTTCCACAAAACCATCTCGCCATTCATCATCGTTTCACCATGATGTTTTATATATCAGCGATAATAGAAATCCATTAAGTTTTTCTTTTTTATATTTATTTCATTTCATTACTCTAGTTTTAGTTAGTACAAGTGAAATCTGTACGAAACGACGATTTCCCTGTATAAGAATTTATGTAAAACATTCTTACAGACATTATTCGAGTGGTAAATCTAGCTTAAGTTCCAACATATATTCACTGGCTCTGTCTCGCTTTTTTCATATAAAATAAAAGCTCATTGAACGACCCGTTTCAGAATTGCTGAACAAAACCACGACCTAACAAACGAACACTGTCTAAATTTGATTTTCCTTCAAGAGATTTCTTTAAATTATTGTTTATATATTTTTTGTTTTTTTTTTCTTCCATTCATTTCCTCACGACATCATCGGTCGTGACAACTTGAATTCTGATTCTTTTCTTTTTTATATTTGAAGTTTTCACTAAATTGAGGAGTTTGTATTTGTTTCAGCGTTTCGGGAATTTTTTTTTCTTTATCTTTTGTTTTAAATATGATTTTGTTATAACTTTTTTTTCTTTCTGTGTGTATGCATGTAAGTGAGAAAGAGAGAGAGGACGAAAAGTCATCAAACTGTTGTTATTTAATCTTCCCACCAATCTGGACCGGAACTAGCATGATTGTTGCCACCAAAGTTGTTTCCGTAGCTTCCACCATAGCCGCCTCCGCCATGACTGTTGCCACCTCCGTTGCGATAGCCATCGTTTCCTGTTTAAAAAAGTTTTCACATTAAAAATGTGTTTTAATTTAAAAGAACATCTTTTTTGAGTCTTACCATAACCGCCGCCGCTTCCACGTCCTCCGCCGTTATTATTTCCAAATCCACGATTTCCAGAACCTCCACGATTACTTTGTGGTTGACGATAATCTCGCGATCCAAATCCGCTGCCACCGTATCGATTATTACCGCGATTATTATTTGAACGTCTAGGTCCACCATAACGATCATTTGCCATTTCTTCCAAGAATCCAGGCATCTCCTGATTCGTTTCAATTAACAACTCAACCAAGTCTGAACAAATGTTGCGATTCTTTTCGTTGAAAAAGCTGGTTGCAATGCCCAAATTTCCCATTCGACCGGTACGACCAATTCGATGAACATATTCTTCGACATCGGAAGGTAAATCATAATTGATGACGTGCTTGACATGTGGAATGTCAAGACCACGTGCTGCAACAGCTGTCGCAACAAGAATTGGACATCCACCAGAACGGAAACATTTGAGAGCTTCTTCACGCTCGCGTTGAGAACGATCACCATGAATCGACGTCACAGGATACTTGTTAAGATACAAAAACTCTTCCAAAGCGTCAGCACCTTTCTTCGTCTCAACAAAAATTAACGTTAAACTATCGGGTGAGTAATCAGCTGAACCTTCACGCAAACGTGTCAGTAAATCAAGCAAATATGAGCGTTTCTCATGTTCGCCGACCCACAAAATGGTTTGCGTAATGTTCTCAGAAGTTGAGCCTACACGTCCAACAGCCAAGAAAATATAATTTGAGAGAAAATCACTTGCAAGTTCTTGAATATTCTTGGGAAAAGTTGCTGAAAACATCAGAGTTTGACGTTGTCCGGTCGGTGGCATATCGCGATTCTCAATGATGTGACGAATTTGAGGCTCAAAGCCCATGTCAAGCATTCCTAATTATCATTTTAATTGAATTAATAAGAATACTATAAATAATAAAAAAATGTCAAACTCACGATCAGCTTCATCGAGAACCAAATAGCGAAGATTTTCTAAGCCAATTTTTCCACGATTAATAATGTCATCAAGACGACCTGGCGTTGCAACAATCAAATGACAGCCACGGTCAAGTTCACGCATTTGATCGCTTGTATTGTTACCACCATAGAGTACAGCTGGCCGCATGCGCGAACGATAAGAAAACTTTTTAGCTTCCTCGAATATTTGCGTTGCCAATTCACGTGTTGGTGCAAGAACCAATCCAAGTGGATACTGCTTACGACGATTATAAGGTCGATTTGATGGAGGATTTGCACTGGCTCCTTGCTCAAACATTCGATTTAAAATGGGGACGAGAAATGCTGCAGTTTTACTATGAATAAAAGAAAAAAAAAGATTTGTTATTTATGTTTATGTCTTTATAATCATTTTTACATACCCAGAGCCTGTTTGGGCGCATGACATGAGATCCCGTCCAGAGAGTATGATTGGGATGGCATACTTTTGTACCGGAGTTGGCTTGTCATAACGAGCCATTTTAACATTCTCTCGAATAATGTCTGTCAGCTTAATGTCGTCGAAGGATGTAATATGTTTGGGGACATCATGACCCGTTGCATCCACGGGAATGTCTTCATACTTGCTAAAATTAATGCCCGTGTTTGCTGTACCGAATAATTCCAATTCGATACGTTCATCTCTTGGTAGTGGAACTGTGTAGTCAATTTCACCACCGCGTTGGTGGTTCCATTTGCCTCCATAGGATCGATTGTTGATATCCTGTTGCAGTTGAGGAGGTTCTTGCCAACGTGTGTTGATTGGCTCCTCAACAGATGGATCAAAGTCAGCCGGCTGATTTTGAAGTGGCGGTCTTTGTTGCTGTTGATTGTTGCCGTAACGATAATCAGTTCCCGATGGACGAGAAAAAGGTCGTGATCCTCCACGATTATTCCAGTTACCACCACGATCTGACGCGTCACCGTTTTGATAACGATTATTATTATAATTTGATGGAGGCTGATTATTGTAATCTGAACCACCACTGCGATAATTGTCACGTGGATTATAGTTGTTATTGAAACGTCGATTATTGTTACTAAAAAGAAGAAAAAGAGAAAGAATAAATCATATGGTGAGTGAATATGGGCCAATGACAACTTGCTGCTTCACATTCTCAGAAGTAAAGCGTATGACTCACCGATTATTATAGTCTCGATCAGATCCACTTCCGCCTCCTCTTGGATTGTAATAATTTTCCCTGAATTCACCTTGATTATTATCGTTTTGCTTCGACGGATTACTTTCAGAGTCACCACCGCGTAAGTGAGGCGGTATATAACGAGTATTGCCTGAACTCTTGCGTTCACGCTCGTTCAAGTCCAGACCAGCAACCTTATTTAGCGGAAAAATAAAAAGCAATAAATAATTACACAATCCCTAAGCACGGACGAAAATAAATTTTTTTTCCGCGGCATTTACACAGATTACATCAATTTTTGCAATTGTGAGACTGCCATATTTGATTTTTTTCTTTTCACTTCTAGCCATGCACTTCACGCTAACATTTTCTTTTATTTGATTTTAATCCATATTTTCATCTTCGACCGACGTTTGATGATGCTCACCTGCTGTTCTAGACCCGTTCCATTTTCGTTTGCATAATTACTCATATTATTTCAAAAGCTTGCGTTGGTTTTTTACGTTTTTCCTTTTTCAATAAAATTTTTCAATGGCCACACACAATTTTGCTTTAAATTGTTCAATTTTTTGCTTTTAAAAGTTTTCAATTTATTTCACTTCACAGATAATGATCTTATTTTTAAATATATTGTAATTGCAATTTATTAATTGTCCTTAAATCACTTTAAAAAGAAATTTTTTTAATTCTCCTTTATTGTAGATTTGACGAAGGTTTTCTTGAACGAAGGTTTTTAATTGTTCAGCCGTCTTTACAATACAAAAGTGTAAAGCGCGGGAAATTTGAATTTTTTACTATTTTTTAATAATCTTCGTTAAAAAAGATTGAAATTGATGAAAGTTGGAAATATTCTATTGCAATTAGGCTATTTAAATAAGTTTCAATGTAAATGTGATCATCTCAGATCATTTCATAAAAAATTATCTTCCAAAATCAAAATTTTTAAGTTGATCATAAACTCATCTAATTCACTTGTGATGACTTTTCATTCATTCAAGGATACCTAACACATCTCACATTCATTGCCTTTTTACTTAACTGGCATTAAAACATATCCGCATAATTTTTTGAATGCATTTACAAAAACCTTGTACAGAATATAAAAATAATAGAAAACGAGAAAAACAATCTAATTATTTTAATGAACGATTCATTCAATTAACGAAAGTTTCAATCCTATTTTTTTTAGATAATTTATTGTTAACTACACATGAATCATGAACTTTCATAAAACTAAAAATGATGTCTAAAAGACTATCAATATTTACATAGATACCTTTAGTAGACACAAATTTATGTTATGAATACTTATATGCTCAATGTAGAAATTTTCTGATATGATCATTAAATGAAGTTTATGATAGTCGTTTTATGAAAAAATTCCTCGAAAAACTTACTTTTTTATTAGCATCTGATATATGTATAGATTTAATTTAAAACTAAAGAATAATCCATTAAATTAAGAAGCATAAAAGGTCGCAACATTTTCTCTCACATTTATGCTATAAATTCAAAACTCTTCATTTTATTAGGAAAAATGAGCCACTAAACCGTCAGTGAATTTATAGAAATGAAAAATTATTCGTCTACTCGTTTAATTCAAATGCGATGAGAAAAAGTCGTAAAGTTTCTTATCGACAATTAACGAAGGGGTTGGTTGAGGGGGAAATTTTATGATGCGACTTAGAATGGTCGTAAATATTATTTTAATTTTTTATGCAATGAAAGACTCTCAACATTTCACTCAATTTAATCAAAATTAAATCTTTTCTTAGAAGTATCAAAAGAGCATTAAAGTTGTTGGAATACGGTGGAGTTAAGAACTTACAAACTTTGTAAATCTTTTGATTTTACTATCCGAAATTGATCTTAAAATATATTTCGAGATTTTTTCGCACTTTGAAAACGATAAAGCATCATCATTGCCAAAAGAATGATGTTCATGAAACAACATAAATTTCATGGATCATAGAATTCATGTTATTTCCCATCAACATCGATAGATTTGTTAAACACGCTTCATGCCCACCGAGAAGAATCAACTCAAATATAGACAATGAATTCGTTGACATTTCTTTTGTTTCATTACTTCACATGTTGATTTTGTATCTGATGAAACAAAAGTGATAACATTTTAGTTCCTTCAATGGTCATTAACAGGTCACGTGTCGAAGAAATTAATGATGAGATTTTTTCCTTCTATGTTTGTCCACTAAATCAATAAATTATCGGATCACAAAATTTCTCGAAAAGGAAGTATTGTATGCATTGAAATTAAATTTAAATTAAACATTGTTTGTTGACACTCCCAAGTCTGCTTGAGTGTCAATGGTCAGCATAAAGCGGACATGAATGCATTTAATTCCCAAAAGTGTCCACTATTTGATTCTCAATGTTGCAAAGCAAATATTTCATTCAATTAACATTGATTTATGCTTGGAATGCAAATAGATGCATCGTTTCTTCCAAGTGTGCCGCAGGTCGTCATTCATTCATGGATAACAGACAAACTACCTTCAAGAGTCATAAATATCATTTTAGAATCTACATTGACACAAATCGAATCTATCGCATGACAAATTAAATGTTTTTCAGGGGCTCAAGATTTCATATTGACCACTCTCAGTCGTTCACCGTGTGAGATTTTATACTACCCTTCATTTGACCATGCGATTAAACATTTCCGGTATAATGCACTCTTATTGAAAAGGGAGATAATCTCAAATTTATTAACATTTTTATTAGATTTATTCCTTGGATTTCTGTATTATCAAAAGTCGTGTGAAATTAAGAACACCGTGATAATAATTACGCGTTAAAAATATTTTTCGAGAGCGATGACGATTAAATTACTACGTTTTTTAAATGTTGCTTCACCACATTTTTGTTGGTGATGTGTGTAGATTCGTAGAATGCTGTCGGCACGACTACACCACGTAAACATTTGTTCCGTGTGCAACAAAGCTTGGAAGCGAGACTTGAATGAGTTTGCACACGGCACTTATTTTAAAAGCCGGGTGAAAAATTCATTCGTTGTATATAAGACGACAGTTTCTCAGCAAACTACAAACATTTCCTGAGTCAAGCTAAGCAACATATATTAAAGTGACAAAAAAGTGAAAATAAAAACATAAAAATATTAAAGATGCCCTGCAAAAATTGTGAACAAAGTAAGATTTTCAGTTAGTGCTGTAAAGACGAAGTTGTGAATTTAAATTCTTAGAAACATTTTTTTTTCTTACTAAAACTGTTTTAAATTGCTTCAAAGTCAGAATGAATTGAAAGTTCTTTTCTTATATAAAATTAAGGGATAAAATCGGAAAATTAAAATTAAAAAATTCGTATTTTTAGACAAAGAAAAATATTTTCCAAACAAAGGTTTTAAATAAAACAAAATAATTTAATCCTGGGGGTTTAATAAGTTTTTGAGTACATTGCTCCTATATCTGGTTCTGATATGCCCTGCTTTTTTATTAAAGAAATTCTGAATCTCGGAAAAATAATTCTTAAAAAGTTACACACAGTGAAATAAAATTAAAATTATTTTTTTTTCCCTAGGATGCAACTGCACTTCCACTCAATGCGGAAAAGGCTGCGAATGTGTTAAAGATTGCAAATGCCATTGCAAGGACGGAGAGAAGAAAGATTGCTGCAAGAACTGAGAACTTGTCTGAAAAGATGTTTTCTACATTCTGTGTGATCTTCCACTAAACTATATTTAATCATCTATAACTTATTCAGAACTTTTTACTTTTGGACTTAAAGTATTATAATGTGAATCAATTTTCAAAGTTGCAATAAAGATTTTTTACAATTTTAAATTCTAAAAAATTTGGTTGCATTTCTTTATGTTTTCAGAATTTTTATAGCTTCTCGAAATGCAAAAGTTTGTCTGAACTACTTTTTTGTTTTGACATTTAGAGCTGAAGTAGCTTATTATTCTTTCTATTGAAGAAGGTCATAAAAGTTTGAGTTATGATTTTGTCTTTAAAAAGTTATTTTAACTACAATGTGAAACATCAAATGTTGGATTCAATCCAATTCAAAGTAACTCAAATAGCTTCAACATGATCAATAAAGTGGAATTTTTCAGTCATAAAAAATATGAAATTCAGCAGAGTGTAGTCAATTTCTCAATCACATTTATTGCATTGATTTGCTTTATACGTTTTCTGTGTGTAGTTTTTGTATAATCCTTTTTCCGAGATGTCACATGTTATTTCTACATTTATAGTGAAATTTGAAATACTTTATTCATATATCGAAATAATTGAATGAGTTATGCAGAAGACAAAATTTGATTTCACTCAAAATTCTGTTTGATCATTTCAAAATTATTTCCTTTTCCCCCTGACGAACATGCATGCATAAATCCAACTAAAAGTTTTGTTAATTATCTTAAAAGCCTCCCAAATTTCTTCCTGTACATGTTCACCGTCATCACTATGTGAACGTCGAATTCTGTTTGTATGCCCTGAGAGAATGATGTCTCAGATAATCGGCATTTGCGTCTAAGTTATCAGAATGAAGTTCAGCTTCGTTTAATCTCCCAGTTGTTATTTGATAATACGACAAGGAGAGAGTTTGAGGCACTAAGCAACAATAAATCCCAATGATATTTGTAGACGTATGATGTGATCTAATCTCCTTTTCTAGATGGAAATTATGAATATTGATGACATTTTATAAAACTATGTTTTAAAGTACAAAGTGATTGTTTATTAAAGGCAAGATTCATGGGGCGAATCAACTGAGAAAATTAAATTATGGCTTCGAGATATATGTACATTAGTATTTATGATGGAAAATTCAAGTGTTTCCGGAAAATTCAATGAACTTTTTAAAGTTTCATTTATAACATATCCAGAGCTTAAAAAACTTTTCAACGGATGAACATAAATTATTAATGAATGGTCTGAATGCATATACGAAAGTCTTTTCAAATATTTCTTTCTGCTCTTATCCTTTATTAAGTAGAACGAAAAATCTACATTTTATGCTTTCTATTTATAATGTTTATGAGAGAAATCATTTTTATTATTCACAATGAAATCCTTTTTTTTATATTGTGGGTGGAACATAAATAGAATGAATTCCTGGATCATCGATTATCTTGGTCAGTTCAATGACACTGTTTGATAGTTTTCAGTCACTAATAAAAATTAAATGGGAAACATTCTATTTTTTTAAGTTGCACATGATGGGAATCAATTCTCTTCCAATCGATTAATTTTACAGTTAAATTTTTTTATAATTCCGCCAATTTCAAATTTATAAATAAAATGTCACATTTATTTTCACTTCGTTAAATAACTAGGTCAATTTCTTTATCTGTTTTGCTCATCATATATTTTTTTAAAGTTTCATATATTTGGCGACATAACTTTTTAGTTTGCAATGCTCATTCGAGTATCAATTTGCGGATGGCACACGCAGAAAAGGGTTAATAATTTGACAATAAAAGTCAATTTTTATTACTCTAAACATGATTTCAAAGGGTTGTTCGTTGTTCAATTGCAGCAACAATCAATCGATTGAAATATTGGAAATAACATAAAAGTGAAAAATGATTTGTTTGTACTGAGAATTACATTTTAAAGCGAACTCATTTACAAAGCGTGAGAAATTAAAGAATTTTCACACTCTTAACTGCATCATACTGGAAAAAGATGCTAACAATAAAATTAATTTGTTATATCACAAAAACATGCACTTTTTAATTGCAAGGGTAGTGAAGGAGAAAATAATTTTGAAATTTATCGTGGGCGAATATAAATAAATTTTATTTATGATGAAGACAAAGCATGCAACATTTGCAATCTTATTTATGCTTTCATAATGATTGGATGTCAAGGTTGAGTTTGTCATTCTGTTTACTTTTTGGTATCAATGACTCTGAAGCGTAAAATTTATTTTTAACTTTACAATCGCATGTAATCAATTCACGTGCTAACACGAAAAAGAGAGAAAATTTCAGCGAAGCGTTTATAATTTAATCAAACTTGTTTGTGTTTGAAAGTCCACCGTAAAATTCAAGACCCTTGATAGATAAGATTAAATAAACCAAACCAGTTAGACTCTGCTTCGTGTTTCTTTTCATTTGTTAGTTTGAAGAGTGCAAACGTGAAGACAAGACGAAATCGTGATGGATCCGAACGTGATTTACAATCCAGAGAAAATGATGCAATATGAAGATTCACTTTCTCTGGGTCATTTAATAGTTGAAAATTTGACAAAAGCCAAGGATAAAGTTATGATTGTGTCGGGAATAACATCGGAAGAATTGACAGCTGAAGATTTACTCAGTAAAAGTATTGCAGTTGCAAAAGCTTTAATAGCTTCTGGAATCAAGCCCGGTGATGTTGTAGCACTTGTGTCTGAAAATCGAATTGAATTTCCGTACATTTTATGTGGAATTCTTCTTTTAAATTGTACGTGTGCTCCTATCAATCTAACATACTCCGAAAGGGAAATGGCTCATGCGTTTAATCTTTCAAAGCCGAAAATAATCTTCACAAGCCCGTTCGCTAGCAAATCAGTTGTAAATGTTGCGGCATCTTTAAACTATGTGAGAAAACTCGTTTTAATTGATGACGAAAATCCGTTTGGAGGTAAAGTCATGCTTTTAAATGACTTTGTAAATTCCAACGAGAGTAAAGCAGCTTCATTCGTACCTCAAGCTACAAACAAGCGGAAAACTGTTTCAGTTATTTTGTGTAGTTCTGGAACAACAGGCTTACCAAAAGGTGTTCAGTTATCGCAAGATAATCTTATCGTAGTGGCGCGGTTCTCAAAGAACACGGTTTTAAAGTTGAGTACCTTAGGTGACGATGAACCTGTTATTTTAGGATTGTTACCATGGTTCCATGCATTTGGATTAACTTCACTTATGGGCGTTATTGCTTCAGTCACTGGAAAAATTGTTCTTCTTCCTAAATTCGAAGAGAGTTGGTTCCTTGGATGTATTGAAAATTATCGTTGCAATGTCGTGTTTATGGTGCCACCACTTATGGTTTTCCTAGCGAAGAATCCCGTGGTTGATGACTACGATATAAGCAGTTTAAGAATCATGGTATGTGGTGCAGCTCCACTATCCAAAGAACTTGAAAAAGCAGTTTATGATCGGTTGAAAAATCCAAAATTGAGAATTCATCAAGGATATGGAATGAGTGAACTTTCTTTGGCGACACATCTTCAGACGAGTTTATTTAAACCAGGCAGTATTGGTGAAGTAGTTGAAGGCTCTATTGCTAAAGTGATTGATGAGAATGGAAATTCTGTTGGGCCAAATCAACGTGGCGAATTATGCATGAAAGGGAATCAATTGATGATTGGATATATTGGAGATGATGAAGCTACGAAAGGCACAATTGATAAGGATGGTTGGCTTCATACAGGTGATGCGGCATATTACGATGATGATAAACAATTTTACATTGTTGATCGTATAAAGGAGTTGATTAAATGGAAAGGATATCAAGTTCCACCAGCAGAAATTGCAGGATTGCTTTTAACCCATCCAAAAGTCAAAGACGCTGCTGTCATTGGAATACCAGATGAAGCTGTTGGAGAATTGCCTTTCGCTTTTGTTGTGAGGGCTGATGAAAGTCTTACTGAAAAAGAAGTCATACATTATGTTGCAGAAAGAGCTTCTCCACCGAAACGACTTCATGGTGGAGTGAAGTTTATTGATGAAATCCCAAGAAACTTATCAGGAAAAGTTCTGAGACGAGAACTTCACAAACTTCTCGACTCATCGAATATAAAATCAAAATTATAAAAGCACAATATGCAATAAAGTTTTACTTTCCTAAAGAGATAAAAGTTTACTTTCATATAGTTTTGTTGAATGAGTGTTCAAAGTTCATAGGAATTTTTTTATATTGTAGTTTTCCATTTACCGTTAGGTTCAAATTCGAATATTTTCCCGCGTTTTCTATTTCGAAATTGTGTTCGAAAATACTGTGAGAAGCCTCAAGGCCAATCGCACAATCATGTAATACATTAGATTGAGAAGTTACATTTCATATCGTAAAAAATAAATAATTGGAAAGTAATTGTACGAATAATATGCAAAATTTTATGTTACACAACATTTTGGCAACATAAAGCTTAGTTTTTCAAAAAGTATCGCAGAAAACTTTACGCGGTGTTACAGTAATTTTCATCATTTATTTGAAAGTTGGGTTATAGACAACACGAATATGAGCACACAACAGGAAAATGACTTTATTAGGATTAATGAAGAACGAGATTTACATGAATTGTTTCGTTTATGGGAGCAGCGCTACACAACATCAAATTATGATCCTGAACCAATTGTTAAAAGGTAATTTCGAAATTTGTTGAAAAATGTCATATTTTTAATTGAACAATTATTTACATTCCATTAGGCTTGCTGAGATTTTAGAAGAAGAAGCCGAGACATACATGCGAAAAGATCCAGACCCATTTGATGAGCGACATCCTTCACGAACAGATCCAGAATCAAATTTGGGTAAAAATTTAAAGCTCATATTTAAGAAGGAACAATTTATGAACAGGTAAATGTCTTTATTTATTTTTCTTGTTCTTTACCATCATATTTTTTCCTCTTTTTTAGGTTGGTCAATGACTATCTTCGTGATACATTTTTCACTCGTCAAAATATTCAAAAGAGTTCACTTGCTCTCAACATTGCTGCTTGTCGATTGATCTTGATCATCATGCCCGGCCTTGAGACATCTGCTGTGTTTCAAGTATCAAATGATCAACTTATAAATCGACTTTATTCGTGGGCTGACACTGCAGATGAGCCATTGAAAAGCTATGCAACTGGACTACTTGGTGCTGCCATGGACATTCAAGAGATTGCAGTTGCATTCCGTGAACAGAATATTCGAATGTTGCCTCGTTTTCTTCAACGTTTAAGAACATTACAAACAAAATTCAAAAGATTCGGAAATTTGTCAACAATCACAAATGGAGTAACAAGTGAACAACAGCTGTCATCTGACGATCGTCCCTTTTCACATCTTGGAGGAAGTTCTTCGACTAACTTTTTAGAAAATGGAGCAGTTCATCATCAAGTTGTTAATAATGAAGTAGAAGATGTGCGTTTGATGTCAAATGAAAATAGTCAAAGCACACAAGATCGCACTCAACAAAAATTTGTAATTCCTCTTTACCCTCCGACACTTGCGACAAGTCAAATGATGATTCTTCGTTATCTTACGCCGATGGGAGAATATCAAGAGTTCCTTCCATACATTTTTGAAGAAAATGCTATCGATATAATCTTTAGCTTTCTTGAGAATGTAGATCCGCATGATTTATGTCTTGCATTTGAAGCGCTTAAATATTTGGCATCCCTTTTGTGTCATAAAAAATGTTGTATAGAATTCTTGTCAAGAAATGGTCTTCAAAAGTTGCTGAGACTTCCTAGAAAATCGACAGTCGCTACGGGAATATCGATTGCATTCTACTATATCGCTTATTGTGAAGAAGCTATGGAAAGAATATGTGCAATGTCTCCGAGACTCATTTCTGAGCTTGTTAATTACGCTTTAGGACTTTTGGGATGCAATCATGATTCAGGACGATGCCATGCAACGATGTTCTTTGGGTTATCATTTCAATTCAAAGTAATGCTTGATGAATTCGATAAACAAGATGGACTTCGTCAACTTTACAATGTTATATCAATTCTTCCAATTCTCTCACATCCAGCTGATGAAAATGCTGAATTATCGCAAGATCAAGAGACTGCAGAACGTCAAGTCGTTCGTCATGTTTGTGTTGCCCTCAAGAAATATTTTGAGTCACATCTTTTCTATAAATACTCACAAGTCATGCGACATCCAACGACAAGAACAACTTTTCCAATACGAGCTTTAAAGAATCCTCCTGAAATTATAAACGATCAGATTTTAACACTTCAAGGCATGCTGCCAATGAGATCGAATTGGCAACCAGTCACAGAGTTCCTTCAACTTGGTGGAATAACTTTGTTCATATTAATCATTGCCCATAGCTATGAATGGAATTACAGTGGACGTGGCGAGACTGTCAGATCAGTTCTTGATGTTCTCAATATTTGTTGTGTTGTGCCAAGAGTTCACGCCGTGTTTTGTGAGAGAATTGACTTCCCTGAAGAGGCCAGTGCTGCTGGTATTAACATAATCTTAGGAGCTGCTGAAGGAGAAATTGTAGCTGATCCCGAAGTTCAAAAATCTGCTTTAAGTCTACTCGTTAACTGTATCTGTGCACCGATTCATCGTCCAAGTGGTCAGCTTGCAAGATTTGGAAGTACAAAAAAGAAATTGATTGATAAGAACAGTGAAGAGTTAATTAAGATGTTGTGGGAGACTGTTCGAGCCAACAATGGGATTATTGTGTTACTTCAATTGATGATGGTGAAGACACCGATAACTGATGCTGATTGTATTCGAGGAATGGCATGTCGAGCACTTGCTGGTCTCGCAAGATCCGAAACAGTTCGTCAAATTATCAGTAAACTTCCACTTTTTGTTAATGGCCAACTTCAAACACTTATGAGAGATCCAATTTTACAAGAGAAGCGTGCCGAGCACGTTCAATTTCAAAAATATGCTCTTGAGCTTCTTGAGCGTGTAAGTGGAAAGCCGATCAACATTGACACATCGCTAGCAAATATCCACAAATCAAATGTCGTTGCTCAAACAAAAATTCAATTCAATGAACAACAATTACATCAACTGATTTACCAGCATTTACTTGACAGTGGACTGTCATCAACAGCTGATACACTTTTGAAAGAAGCTAAACTTGATCAGACACAACAACGTCTCCCGAATACAACACAAAATAATTCTTCGTTTATTTATCGAACGCCGATGATTCAACGTACAAGAATACGTCAAAAAGTTCCTGACTCGACTGAAGTTTCTGCTGGTAATGTTAACACATCCGAAAAGACATTTTATGAGAGAGACGAGATGAAATCATCTCAAGAACAAATAGAATTGGCTGCTTCAGTCAACACACCAATTAAACTAATAAAGAAAGCACCGCCGCCAATTCAAATTCCTTTAACACCATCAACATCAACAGCACCAACACTCGAGAAACAAATGACATCGGAAATCTTTTTAACTGCAACAACGCCAGCAGCAACACTTCAAAAAAATTCGATAATTCCGAAAGCAAATGTCACTCTCAATACAATAATTACCGAATATTTAACAAATCAACATTCATTGTGTAAAAATCCAATGTCGACATGTCCACAATTTGATTTGTTTCAACCACATAAATGTCCTGATCCGCGACCAAATAGAAATGTCACAGGGATGGGAGTAAATTTTGCTACAAGATTCTTTAAACGTCATCAAGGATTTAATTCTGTGAAACTTGATCGTCGCTTCGTCCATTCAAACTTTCATGTTGCAAGAATTCTAAAAGTGAGTTAAGGAATTTATTTAAATTTCATTATTAATATCAAATTTTTATCTTTTAGATTCCCGATCTCGATTTATGCTTCACAACATGCGATTTTACATCTGATGCTAGTAGTTTAATGATTGGGACACATAGTGGTGAAGTTAGAGTGTTCCATATTAATGATTCAACAGAAGATTTCAATGCCTCGTGCTCTGATTCATATATAAACAACATTAAATGTTCACAAAACGGTCGCATGGTGTTGACAAGTAGCACATGGCACACACCATTGTCAGTTTTGTGGAGTGTTGAGAACAAGCAATTTATTTCAAAGACAAATTTCGATGATGAAGAATATGTTGAGTTTAGTAAATTGATACAAGACAAAGTGTTGGGAACGAAAGGTGAGAAGGCAACAATTTATGACATCAACACTGGTCAAGTGATAAGAACGTTGACACCAACAATATTTAATCAATACAACAAGAATCGTGCAACATTCTGTCCAACTGATGAATTAATTCTTTCCGATGGTGTTTTATGGGACTTCCGATCAAGTCAACAGATTCATAAGTTTGATAAATTGAACAATACATTGTCGGGAGTGTTTCATCCAAATGGACTTGAAGTTGTTTCAAACACCGAAGTGTGGGATCTTCGAACTTTTCATCTACTACGAACAATTCCTGCTTTAGATCAGTGCCAAGTTAGATTCTCACCACAAAATGTTTTATATGCATTCAGCATTCAATCAGAAACTCTCGACGACGAACATGTCTATGAATCGTCATTTAAAGTTCTCGATAGCTACGATTACTCCAGCATATCAACGACAGATGTTAGAAAATCAATTTACGACTTGGCTGTTAACAGTAATGGATGTCAAATCGCTCTATGTGAGAATCAAGGTGGATATGAGTCGGTGTCTGAGTCAGTCGTTCGTGTATATACAGTTGGAAGGAAACGTGATCCTGAAGACGATCCTGATGAAGATGATGAAGAAATGGGATCAGATGAAGATGATGGAGAGTTAGATTCAATATCAGACAACGATGATAATGGTGAGAAATTTCTTTATTCTTTCGAATATTTTTTTATTTATTCATTTTTACAGATTTTGATCGCGAAATTATGCAACGACGAAGACGTCGAAGAATAAATGTTAATCCAGTTAATCTCGACAATATGTTCGATGTTGTTTCACTGTCAACTGAAGACGATGACAGTGCTTCGAATTCTGATGTTGATCTAGAGTCGCTTGATTCGGATAATGAAAGTGAAAACAATTCAAGCTACAATTCCGATGCTGATAGTGATGGATCTGCAAATGATAATGATAATGAGAACGCTAATGAAATCGAAAATGAAAATGAGAATGACATGCAACAAGAAGATGCTGGCTGGGAAACAACATCAGAACCAGAGGATTAACATTTTCAATAAATAATTAAAATAAAACTTTTCACGCCAAAGTCTAAAAATCGCGAGTGCTGAAAGAATAAACAGTTCAAGAAAATTAAATTTAAGATTTTGTTTTTATTTTTAATACGTTCTCTGAGTAAATATAACAAAAATGCGTCATTGTTTGCTTAAAATTGATTTTAATAATTTTTTATACTGAAGTGAATGTTCACTTTCTATGTTTCTCTTTTTTAATTTTGGATTCAGAGATCTGTGGGACAGGTGCACATCCTTGATTATGCAGATTTCTTGTGATGTCGTCATAATCTTCATGATCTTTTGGTGGTTTGTAATCAGACACATGATCAACTCTCAAAGTTTTCCCTAAAAGCTGATAAAAAGAAAACATTATTATGTGTAATCAATTTTAAGAATCTTTCCTTACTTTTATCCCATTTAAATTGTCAACAGCTAAGATCGTTGAACGTTGGTCTTCGTAACAAATAAAGCAGAAGCCTTTTTGTTTTCCACTTTTTTTATCTCTTATAAGATTGATGTTTGCTATTTCTCCATACTGTGAAAACACACAAATAATGTCACCTTCTGAAAGATCGTATGGTAATCCACCAACGAAAATCCATGCGCTATTACGATACTGATCGTGCCATGAAGTTTTGTTGCTACTTCGAAGTTCTTGTTCAGAAAGCTTTTGAACATTTTTCATATTTCTAGAAAAGAAAATAAATTTAATATTATTGTTTTACATTAATTGAATACTCATATCAATCAAACTTACGTTAATGGATTCATTTTTAGAGAATTTCCTTTCAAACTTTCAATTAAAAAATTTAAACGTTTTTGAATGAAAAAATGTAAACAAATAACCGATTCACAAGTCCTCGAATTGAATTCGCCCTCGTGAACCGGTTTAAAAAAAGAAATTCAAATTAACGGCTTTTAAGATTTATATTTATAATTAAACTAAACTTTATCACAAGTGTAAAAATGATAAATGGTCTTGCTGATTGTAATTGGAATTTTTCGCTTTAATTCTCCTATTGTAATTTTACTAAGAAGAGCTTCGCCTTCAGCTTTACGTAAACTGGAATATTTATTGTAGAGATCGCTTGGAGTTGGATAATATTTTGTGATCTCCAAAGCGATATCAACTGATAATCCCTTCAAAACTAAAAGCTGCTTGATGAAAGTTTCCCGAACTGTACATTTTCGTTGCTTTACAGATGATTGATTGAAAGCATTAAATTCCAGCATTTTAAATTTCATTGGCGATTTGTTCTTGAAAATATTTTCGATGAACGAAGTCATGACGGTTAAAAATAAAATTGTGTGTTGATGACTTTCTGTGAATTTAACTTCAAAATTGCTATGGATTTGTGTATTTGTAGCAGCTTGAAGTAAAGTTGTAAATGGAAGTCCACATTGAATTTTCCCATTCTTAATGTGATTCTCGATCAGATAAATAACATTTTCAATTCCACATTGTTTTAGACGAAATTTTTGTTCATGAAAACGACCGTCTTTAATACTACTACTGAGGTCATCTAAACGCTTTCTTTCGATAATATAGGGAAGAACAAGTTCTTTGCTTTTGTCATTTTTATGTTGCGCAATCCACACAAAATCGCCAACATTTAATTTTCTTACGTGATGGGAAACATTGCTTTCACGAAGTTTACTCGTCATATCTTGTGCAGATGGTTTTTGTTTCCTATTGAATTTTAGAAATGTATTTAAATGTAAAGAATGTTTGTTAATAAACTTACCCTGATGTTTCCTGAATGTCCACTAATAAAATTATGTTATAGTCAAGTACATTAATATCATCAACTGAGATGTAATTGAAATCATCCTCAAGATTGTCTTCCAAGTTCTGATCCGTTGGAAGAATGTTGCTTGCTGGCGGTTCAATTCTAACTTCTTCATTTATTGCAGTTAACTTCGATCGTGGAACTTTAGACTTCTTTGCCGGTATTGGAGAAACAGGATTATATTTATTTACAAGTTTATCAAATTCGTCATCGCTATCATTAATTTGTAGTGTAGATGCTGGCAATATCGGAGATTGATTATTAGTTTCAACATTAAGGAAATTGGATATCGGAGAACTTGTGTATGAAGGTCCAATTAAATGACTTCGAGTGTTGTCAAAAGTTTTAAATTTCTTTAAACGTGTTCCTCCTTTACTGGTCGAGGATATTGGAGAGTTCATTGCTGCTTCGTTAATTGAAAGTAGATCATCACATTGAGAAAGATCAATAACATTATTTTCATTATTCTTTTTCTGCCGTTTCAATAAATTATTTGGTTTGACTTTTTGCTTTCTTTTTATTCCACTTTCAAAATCATATTTACGAGCTAATCGATCAAAAGAATCTTCTGAATCTGATGACGTTAACAGATTATCATCAATTTCTATATCCTTATTGGCTGAGAGATTTTCAAGTTCATTTTCGTGATCACTTGTTGTAAGATCAATTTGAAATGAAATTTCTCTTTCTTCCCCTTTTTCTTCATTGACAACATCACATTGAGTTGAAATGCTTGAATTATCTATCAAATATGCCGCCTCAATGCTTCTTACCAAATCAGAAAATTTCAACGTTTCAGCTTTTTTGAGATCGATCAATTTATCTTTGTAATGTTTTGATTCTGAAGAAGGTTCATCAATCAAATGTTTCTGAAGTCTCTCATCAAGCATTTGACATATTTTTGGTCCAAAATTTTCTAACACTGCGCAATCAAACCCACTGTAGAGCGTCAGAGGATATTTATTCAATGAGTCAAGTGCTCTTTGATAAGTTTTGCTAATCCGTTTTTTCTTCTTCTCAGCATCTTCAATCCACTCCTTAAGCCATGCTTTAAACAAAGGATTTGGATTCTTTTGTATCACTTTAATTCTTTTGTACTCCATCATGCAATTTTGTTCATAGAATTCATTTCTAAAACATAATTAACATTTTTAAGAACTTTAATTTCACAAATTTTGTTTACAAAATGTAGACTGAGTTCGTTGATTATGTCAACTGTTTCTGATTAGTTTGACACCCTCGATTTATATGATCTTCAGAAAATTTTGTGACATCATTTGTAAATCTTTCAACTTTTATTCGCGCCAAAATGCAGAAATCAACTCAAAAGAATATCCTGTAAGTAACTTTTTGATTTAAATATTAAAAACATAAAATAATGAGTAATTTCTACAGATCTTACTTCTCTAAGACACCAGTTACAAAAGCAGAATCTTCTGCTCCTACAACAGAAACGACAGTCGAATCGAAAAGGTAAAAACGCAAAATGTTTGTTGTGAAATTAGTTGCGAAGAATTTTAATTTAATAAAATCAACAAAAAGTTTATTAAATCTTCAAAGTAGATTAGTGTTTACAAATAATTTGTTGCTTTTTAATAATCTCAGTTCAGAGTCGCCAGAAATTAAAAATGTTTCTAAAAAGAAGAGAAGAATTTCATCATCAAGTGAAGAAGATAGTTTGGCGAAATCTAATGAAAAGCAATCATCAGTAAAAGACAATGAGAAGTAAGTAATATTTAGTTTCAATGCTTATAATCATAAACGATTTAATGATACATCTTTTAAAGAGGAACACAACAAACGAAGCAACCTGAACGAAAATCTTTAAAGTTCTCACCAAAATCCCCTAAAACTCCACCAAAAACTGAAAAAATTGTAAAGACACCACCGTCACCTAAGAAAGAATCTCCAGAAAATAAGCCTTCAAATGGACAGTCAAATGAAGGAAAAACTTTGAAAGTTCAAAGTGCTGGAGCTGGTCAAGCTGGCGTTAATTACAATCCAAGTAAGAGGAAATATCATCCAATAAATGATGCTTTTTGGAAGCGAGGTGAAAAGTGAGTGTCAGTAAATCTACATTAGTCTCATATTTAAAATGATTTTTTTAATATTCTCAGAGTTCCATATCTTGCTGTTGCAAAGACGTTCGAATGTATTGAAGCAGAAAGTGGTCGTCTTGTTATGATCGAGATTCTCAGTAACTTCTTTCGTTCAGTCATCGTGCTCAGTCCCAATGATCTTCTTCCATCAGTTTATTTGTGTCTTAATAAAGTCGCTCCTGCATTTGAAGGCATTGAACTTGGTGTCGCTGAAACTAACATCATGAAAGCAATTGCACAGACAACAGGAAGAAGTTTAGATCAAATTAAAAGAGATGCTCAAGAGACTGGTGACTTGGGAATTGTTGCTGAGAAATCTAGAAGTAGTCAACGAATGATGTTCACTCCAGCTCCACATACAGTTGATGGGATGTTCAATAAACTTAAGAATATTGCCAAAATGACTGGCGCAACGTCAATGCAGAAGAAAGTCGATACAATTAAAGGAATTTTTGTTGCATGTCGTCACTCCGAAGCGAGATTCTTCGTTCGTTCATTGCTAGGAAAACTGAGAATTGGCCTTGCTGAACTTTCCGTTCTTCAAGCTCTGGCTCAAGCAGTCACATTGACACCACCTGTTGACAACAAAGAGCCTCCGTTTACTCTCAACGCTTATGAAAATAGAAGTGCAGCGACAGTTAAGGATAAAGTCGAAGAGACTGCACTCGTCATTAAGACAGTCTTTTGTCAATGTCCAGACTATAATCAAATCATTCCGATTCTCATTCAAGATGGAATTGATGAGCTTCCATCGAAATGCCAGATGAAACCAGGAGTTCCATTAAAACCTATGTTGGCTCATCCTACAAATGGTGTGCATGAAGTGCTTGAGAGATTCGACGGTGTCGATTTCACTTGTGAATGGAAATACGATGGCGAACGAGCACAAATTCACATGGATGAGAAAGGAATTGTTAACATTTACAGTCGAAATCAAGAGACAAACACAACTAAATACCCAGACATCATTGCAAGAATCACAGAAGCGACTAAAGATTCAGTGAAATCTTTCATTCTCGATACCGAAGCCGTTGCATGGGATTGTGACAGAAAACAAATTCTTCCGTTTCAAATTCTCTCAACAAGAAAAAGAAAAGATGCGAAGGAATCCGAAATTAAGGTTCAAGTTTGCGTCTACATGTTTGATTTGTTGTATCTGAACGGACAGAATTTAGTTGAATTGCCATTTACCAAACGTCGCGAACTTCTTTACGAACATTTTAATGAATTTGAAGGACATTGGAAGTTTGCAACAAAACTTGACACGAATGATCTCGATGAATTACAAACGTTCCTTGAAGATGCTGTGAAAGGAAATTGCGAAGGTTTAATGGTTAAAACATTGAAGAAAGAAGCCACTTATGAGATTGCAAAACGATCGAGGAATTGGTTGAAATTGAAGAAAGATTACATGAGTGGAGTGGGAGATTCATTGGATTTGGTAGTTCTTGGTGGTTATAGAGGTAGAGGAAAGAGAACCGGAACTTACGGTGGCTTCCTGCTTGGATGTTACGATCAGGAAAATGAAGAATATCAAAGCATTTGTAAAATTGGAACGGGATTCAGTGACGATGATCTTGCAACTCATACAGCATTTTTCAAAGATCACGTTATAAAGGAACCTCGTCCTTATTATCGTTACAACCAAGCACATGCACCTGACGAATGGTTTGATGTCTGTCAAGTGTGGGAAGTGAAATGTGCTGATCTTTCTCTTAGTCCCGCTCATCAAGCTGGCATCGGACTTGTCGATCCTGAAAAAGGAATTTCACTTCGATTTCCTCGCTTCATTCGAATTCGCGATGATAAAGCAGTTGAAGACGCAACATCAGCTCAACAAGTGGCCGACATGTATCAGAATCAAGATCAAATTAAAAATCAACAATCGGGAAGAAAAGTTGACGAGGAAGATTTTTATTAATTTCATTTTTTTCTTGATTATTTATTGTTGCAAAAATAAAACTTTCACTTTGAATTTTCTCTCTTTTTATTTTCATGACATTCAGATTAGAAATTAAAACAAAAATTTACAAATTCTTTAATTCATTTATTTTCAATTCGTTTTTCATTCTTCTTTGTCACACTCTCAAAGCCACTCTCAATATCTTCTTAAAAATATTTTACTCGTCTATGAAGTAACAAGATATGAAAGAAACATTTTGAAAGCAATCAAAAAGTTTATAAAACCTTAAATCGTTAATCTCAAATCATCATTTCCACATTACATAAAGTTTGATTTTTCAGGTGGATTCTGATTGCGTTGCTGTTGATTCCAAGGTTGATTGTTTGGACCCTGAAAGACATAAAAAAGGAAGAAATAAATTATTTAATATTGAAAAAGTTCTCTTAAAATTACTTGTGGGTTGTCATTATTATTATTATTTGATCCACCACCACCACCGTTACTTTGTTGGTTCATCCACGATAAGAAACTGGAGTTATTATTGAAACCCTGAATTCCATTCCAATTAATACAAAAGACGATTTGAAATGTGAGACAACAATCAAACAAAAAGAAAGAGAAAGAAATAGAGAGAAAAAGATCAGCAAAAGTCATTATGCTGGTAGAGTCAGGACAGCAATGGAATGTTTTGTCATCAGAAGTTGAGATTCATCTTTGAAATGTCTCAACTCTCTGATTTTAATTATTACAAACCTCACCTGATCATTATTTCCTTGATTCTGCATTCCATTGAGAAGTCCACCCATAGCAGACCCCCATTGATTAAGCGCTGCTGCAACAAGTGCTGGATTCATAGGAAGTGCATTCAAAGCATTCATAGCAACACCTTAAAAATAAATTCATTCATGATTGTCAATGTTTGATGGAAAATTTAATAAAAAAAACTTACCCATAGGTGGATTACTCATGTTTGAGCCTTGATTTTGATTCCCTCCAGGATTTATTCCAAGATTCTGTAAGTTTGGCATGTCCAAGTTACGATTACTGTTACTATTTCCGCCCCAAGCGTTTGGATTGTTTCCACTCATGTTGTTGTTTGGCATGAAGTTTCCTCCATTATTTCCACTCGGACCTCCGCCACCACCTCGTCCATAATCATTTCGATTGAAGTTTGAACCTCCATAGCCACCTCCACCGTTTCCACCACGTCCACCACCATAATTCGATCCATTGGAGTTGTTTCCATAATTTTGACTTCTGTTGGATTCTGATTTTGGTGCTGCATTACTGACATGAACTGATACACCTTTGATTATGTGATCTTCTCCACAAAGTCCTTGTGCGATTTCCGGATCCAAAAATGTGACAAAACTGAAAGCTCTGAATGGTTTTGGGATGAAGACGTCAGTCACTTCTCCGAACTTTGAGAAGTATTCTCGTAAATCGTCTTGTGTCATTTCTTCTGTGCATCTCCCAACGAATACTTTGCATGGAACTTGCTGTACTGTCCCTTCTTTACTGTTTGGAACCTTCACTTCGCACCAGCGTCCGTCGACTAAATGGCGCTGACCTAATACTCGAAGCTGGCACTCATAGCTATACATTTAAAAAAAAAAAAATTATTATTGGACATTCAAAAGCATTTATTTAAAATGCCTAAAAAGAAAATCTTGTATCATTACCTTGCAAATCTCACGAATCCGAAACCTTTTGAATGTCCTTTTGAATCTTTCTTTACTTGTATCATTAAAACTTCACCAAATGTCTCAAAATATTCGCGAATAACTTGTTCGCTTGTCTTCCAAGCTAATCCAAGAACAATCAAATCAGTGCATTTGTTTGACTGACATTTTGAAACTTTGGATTTGGAAACATTTTCCATGACATCGTCAGATTTTCGCTTGTTTTCTGAAACGGATTCTACATTTAATTGTGAGTTTGTCTTTTCAACATTCCTGCTCGTACCTTTCGGAAAGACGCAATAATAAATCATTTCAGAATCCCATCCATTGTTTGGTGGATGCAAACGTGATTCATTCAATCGAATTCCACGAATTGCTTTATTTTCTGGATTGCGGTATTTGAGACCTGTTGCACCTGGAAATTGTCCTTGCAGTGTCGACAGCAATAGCGTTCCATCTTCCTCTAACGGTAGTTCGATGGACTCCTCGTTGAACTCTTCAGCAACCTGGATAAATTCTATTGACATAACTGATGATGTCCAAAACAAGATTAGAATATTAGATTATTGAATAAATTTAAATATTTTAGTAGATTGTTAAATTTATCATGTTAAACTTCTTATTTTCTTACGCACAGCATCATCATGCTTATCATAAAAGAGCTAAAATATTTACAGTTTGGTTTCATTTCTTTCTTGCTGTATATCTGAAACATCACAGTTCATGTCAATGGCTTAAATAAAGACAAACATACCAACAATACTTGTTATATATCAAATAAATAAAATATTAAGAAGGTGAAGATAAAAAGTTCATTCATATTCAACAAAGAAATGCTTTCCCATTCTTCTTATATATCATACGACTTCCCTCTTTTACTGTTAAACTAACTAAACATGGTTATCTATCAGTTATTGCCATCATTTCTACTTCTTAAAAATCTTCCGGTTAAATTTTCCCCCTCATCCCCACTCTTCATTTTCACGCCATTTTTTTCTTTCCATAGATTTCAAATGCGATTATTCCGGAAAATTCAAAAAATACCATCTTATCACTATACAATTTCCATTTTCATTCACCTTCAACTTCTTCAGACACAATACCAACTATCTAAATATCAATCAACGATCAGAAATCTCCTCAAAAGCTTCTCAGATGAATCTTCCTTCGCACTCAATCAATCATAAATTTATGTGTCAATATCGATCACTTTCGGCACAATTTGAGTGTTATAGGATAGCAATGAATTACAATTTGAGATTATAATGGTTGTACGCTTTGTGCGGCTTTAAATCCGTTTATTTTTCACTTTTAATGTTAATATTTTTCACCACAATCAATTCAGTAGAGTATGACGACAAATGATGATGCTTTTGACTTGTAGTTTCGATTATCCGACTAACCGATTATCCGAAAGTCGTAAGAAATTTCCAGACTAAGTTGTGACAAGTGAAAATTAATTTTTTTAGAAAATCAAAAGATTGAGGTCAAATATTGAGTTAATATATTGTTTATTATATTTGGATGTCATTTTCATGACATGTCAAACAGTAATTTTATCAAGAAAAGCATTTTAATACTTTGTTTGTGTACGTAGTCCGAAACGTAAACAACACTTAGCTCAACTTAACACCGCATACATTCTAATCGCCAAGTTAAAGTTCTGAAATTATTGAAAACCATTTAATTAATTTTCTCTAGTAAAAACTTTTTACACTAAAGTGAAAATATAATCATTTTGTACATGAAATCAGTGCTATCCTTTTATACAATTTATTTTTTTAAACCGTTTCCGATTTACTTTGATTTATTGAATTTTTCGGATCGCAATGTTATTAAAATTTAATTCGAACGAAAGATCAACAGGATACACTAATGGGAAAGGAAAAACAGTAAAATGTAAGTAGACTTACTAAATTTAAATCGCAAAAGCAAAAGTTTTAAATTTAAAAGCCAACATTGATGAAGCATATTGAAATAAATCAATTAAAAAAAATCACAGTAGTTTGCTGTGCTGTTTCTTCTTCTTTTCTTTTGTTTGGCTTTGAAGATTAGTCATTTGTCTGGGACAAGCTTCGTTTTAGTTATATAAGAAAATCATGTTCCCTACAATATGTGCATAGCACACCAATAAAAATAAATAGTTTTTTTCAATTATTTAATTTCGTTGATACGCACAAAAAGTGAACTTTTTTTCAAAATATTAGTTTGTTTAGTGGGGGGAGGGGAATAAATAACAAAACAATTTTCTTATCAACACGTTAGATGTGACTGACTTTTTTCTTTTTCCTACAATTTCTCTTTATAGTGACATCAAGACTTCATCGTAAAACTATCAGAATTGCATCTAAGCCTGGTAAAAAGACTCCCGGAAAAAAGATTTCTTTTGGAAAGAATCAAAAAGTGAGTCAACCAGTTCGATAACCCTGACATAATAATATGCATTCACGTTTCTCATATTTCTTCTTTTTTTCTCTTTCTTGTTTTATTTTATTTCTTGCATGTGATGTTAGAACTTTCATGCTTCGAAGAACTTTCCACCGACAACAACTTCACTTTGCGACAATTCGAATGACTCAGGTCTTGGCTTTGAAGAATCTCATCAGCACCATCTTTCAGCATTAGCCTTGACGGCAACCAACGTCACCAGCAACAACAACATCAACAACAACAACGCCAATTATCGACAATTGAGCGCTCTCAGGTAAAAAATCTGATAATAATCGGTTATCTCTCTCTGTCTTTCTTTCTCCTGCATGTGTCTCGCTTTCTCAAAACAAGTAAAACCTCGTCGTCCTGTTTTATCTCATCGACTAAAACTGTGCTTATCATTTGGAATTCCCATACAATCCCAAACACAAAAACAAAAACTTATCCTTGTCACGTTTTTTTTTTGGCTACTAAATAATCCATTTTTTTATTGTCTGAGATTTTTTATTTAGTAACTTTCATATTTATCTAAGAATTAATGTTTAACAAGAACAAAAAGAAAAGAAATTGTTGATATCCTCTCAATTGCAAATTAAATATCAAAACATAAAGAAATTCTAAAACAACACACAAACATTTAGGTACAGTGAAGTTATTCAATCTCCAAGCACTGTCACTCAACCAGTTCAAGAGAAGAGTAAAGCGAAGCGTGTTGTGACAATGAGTAGTAACAACAGTAGTCGATCATCGTTGGCAGCAAGACTCAATCAAAGCTTCTCGCTTCGCACGGAGCATGAAGACACGTGCAACAGTGACGACTTCTCGTCATATTATGCCGAAAACAAGTAAGAAATATTATACAAAAACAGTTGATAACACCATTTCTATGTTTCATTTCTAATCATCTTTCTAATTATGATCTTTAGTTATTATTTTTATTAAATTAGTTATTTTTTGTAAGCGTTTTGTGAGAACATTTTCCCAAAGTTGCTACTTTTCATTAATTTTTTTATATTTGCTTTTGAGAGAATGATTTATATTATTCAACTTTTCATAAAAAAGAGGGAAATTTTGTGTGTAATGAATATCAATTCTTGTTACAGATCAAAGCTGGGCTCTTTGTCACCAACTGACACATTTTATCAAAGTTCACCCGAGAAATTATCATTCTCGGGTTCTGAAGGCTCATCTCCGGTAGCATCAAGCGACAACAGCTCGTCTCCTTTATCATCAGCAGCATTGGAGGCGTTTGAAGTCTTGCCATCATCACTGCAAAAGCAGTTCCATCATACATCGCGAGATGGAAGTGTTCAACTTCAAATCGTCACACAACCAGAACAACAACATCGTGCACGTTATCAAACAGAAGGAAGCCGTGGTGCTGTTAAAGATCGAAGTGGTAATGGCTTCCCCGTTGTTAAGTTGAATGGATATAACAAGCCGACAACTTTACAGGTAATTTTTTACTTCTCTTTTTTATGTTTTCCTTTTTTTTCTTTATTTTGTTTACAAACAGTTACATACAAATGTTCATAATTCCATCACGTTTATAACATCTCTTAGGTCTTTATTGGTAACGACGTTGGTCGTGTTTCTCCTCACATCTTTTATCAGGCATGTAAAGTCAGTGGTAAGAATTCAACACCATGCAGTGAAATGAAAACAGAAGGCACGATGGTCATTGAGATAGAAATGAAGCCAGAAAATGATATGACAGTCATTTGTGATTGTGTTGGAATATTAAAGGAGCGTAATGTTGATGTTGAACATCGTTTGGGACGCAACAATGCATTGACAGCAACAGTAACGAGGAACAAGAAGAAATCGACAAAATGTCGCATCGTTTTTCGTGTGAAAATCAACGAAGATTCAGAATTTCTTCAAGTTTGCAGCAACACAATCACATGCACGCAACCACCAGGCGTTCCTGAAATATGCAAGAAGTCTTTGGACTCGTGTAGTGTAAATGGCGGTAAAGAACTTTTCATAATTGGAAAGAATTTCTTGAAAGACACGAAAGTTACTTTCGTTCAATATGAAGATAATCGTCAAATGAAAGTTTTATGGGAAGAAACGGTCCAACCAGACAAAGAGTATCTTCAACAAACTCATCTGATTTGCGTCGTTCCATCTTATCCCAATTCTGAAGGAGTTTTAGAAGAAATTCCTGTTCACATTTATGTTACATCGAGCAACAAGAAGAGCGAACTTCATAACTTCGCCTTCACTCCTTTCAGTGAATCAGGATCAGGATCGTTTTCAAATTCTCCCGTTTCACGTTCATCTCTCTCTTCTGACGGTGGAAATATCATCTACACACGACCACAAGATTCAAGTTCACCGATTCTTCATCATCATCAGCAGCAGCAGCAGCCACAACAACAACAGCAAATTGTGCAAAATGTTTTAACAATACCGACATGGAATGAGACACAAGTTCCATCATCTGAACAAATGATGCCACCACCACCAATAATATTGCCACGAAAATCGTCATTCTCTAACAATCTCCCTGAAGCCACTCCAACTGAAACGATCACATTGAAAACAGAATTTATTGATCAAACACCGATTGTCACTGTCATTAATGGAGGCGAACAGCCGCAGCAGCAGCAGCAACCACAACAAGATGTGTTGACTTCATCACCTGTTGTTGGTCTTGTTCAAACATCAGTTCCCGGTTCGGTCAAAAACATGATGTATGGCGATAGTCCAATGATTGACGTGACTGGAATTCCAAATTCATTTGTCAATCAAGAGACGCAAGCACTTATAGCATCGTCACATGTCCAAGACATTCTTGACGGCTTTAAAATGCCATCAAGTGAGGGAACTATTGAGATGTGCCACATAAAAAACGAACAACGAAGTCCTGAACAAGCATCTTCACCATCGCCACCACAACCGCCTGTTGCAATGTTATCCCCACACACGCCACCGCAACAATTAAGTCCAGTACAACAGCAACAAGTCGTTGAGAATTTCCTGAATATGATTGTTCAATCATCAGTTATGAGCGATCCACCGTTGATTGAGAATCATCATCATTTGCCTCAAGATATTGTTCTGAATTCTCCATCAGTTGTAACGACGACATCGAGTGTCATGCAACCTGAACAGTTAACAAACTCCCCTCCGACCATAATGATCAATAATACGATTGCGCCGGCATTGTGCGGTGAACCGACAATGATGGCAGTTCAAATGGTGCAAAATGAGATGAACACAATTGGACCATCATCGATTGAAGGTCCATCAGCAAGTTCAATTGTTTCAAATGCTGTGTCAGATGCCACTGCTGAAACGCAAGCTGTTGTTAAACAAATGATCGCTCAAGCGGCAGCTGAAATCTTATCAGAGAATGTTACTGAAAATCAAACAACGATCAGCAACTTTATTTCAAATATTATGCCAGCCCCTGAACAACAACAGATGGCGAATACTCAACAATTGCAGCAAATGTTAGTTCAAGAGTTAAATGGAACAAATACAATATTACAAGATGTTGTTAAGAAAGATGAGAAGACTACGTAAGTTAATTAATTAAGTCAAATATTTCCATAAATTTATTTTTTTCCTTTTTCCCAACACAGGAACACAACACAAGAAGTAGGACAAAATGTTTTAATAAATGCCACACCAGTTACAACGACAACAACTTCAATAGCTCAACCTTTCTCGCCAACAACACAAGATCTTACAACAATGTCGGAAAGCGACTTGATTAGTTTTATTAATCCGTCTGTCTTCATGTAGGATTGAAGTTGAGTAAATTCAGATGTCTGACATTTTATATTGATAAATATTACAATTATGATTATTTGCTACCTTCCATTTAAAATATTAAACTGTTAAGTAATCGCTGGACTGCAGTTATTTTAAATATTAGATCAACATGCCCTTTTAAAACATAGTACAATGAAGTTTGTTTTACTCTAACATTTTTCTTTCTTTCTTTTTGTTTAGATATGTAGTAAATTTCTACTCTCTCATTCTTCAATCCTTTAGCTATATTTAGTTATTCATAATTACCTTCCTTCTTCTTGTTTATGTAAGTTTCTTTAGAATAGTCACAAATGCAACATAGGAGACTCAACAGAATAGATTTATGAATGTCCATTAAAATCACTTATTGGTCCATTTTTTTAATTTTAATCAAACAAAAAGTTAAAGTTATTGGGAATTAGGGATAATTTGTAGCTTAATGTCACGGAGAAAGTTGAATTAGCAGATCATAAAAATAATGTTAAAAGCATCATTATAAAAACGGAGAAAGATGCCTTGGAAGTTATAAAAAATTTGCCATAACTTTGCCTCAAAATTACAATCAAAACAGAGAACAATGAAGATCGTTTCAATGATTGCAAAAAGTCTTTAACAAACCAGCGTAGTCTTAAATTTATTATATTGAAACATGTGCAAATGCAAGTAATTTGGTAAATTAAAAAGGAAGAATGAAATGTTTTCAAAAACAAATTAAATCTAAACAAAATTTCTTGCGATAGTTAAGTCATGATTTAAGTGAAGAAGAGAATGGAAAAGAAATTCTATTTTATGAATGTTAAATGTTGAAGAAATGCTTTTAATTGTTAATTTAAAATAATATCGTGAGGATAATTTATATTCCAGTTGAATAACTTTATTAAATTGGTAATTTTATCAGTGACGACTTCGTGGGAAATAAAAGAAAAGAAAGAGAAAGAAAAGCCTTAAAAATAAAACTAAACAAATATCTACAATTTCATCAGATTAGAGATAAAGAAATTTTTTGAAAATGAAGTGAAAGATAATTATTTTGTATCCCATTTTGACGATAAATGAAAAATATATATTATTATGCTATAAAATGTTGTAATCATTTCAGTCTTTTAATTAGGATAACAAAGAAAGAAATAATTTTATTACAGGATGAATCATTATGAAATATTTATCACAAGGGAAAGGTGTTGGGGGGAGAGAGGAATTTAAACACATGATAAGACTTAAGGGCGCTAAGATTATTATTGAGAGCTTGTTTATGACTTCAAGTCGCTCTAGATACTGTTATCAGTTTATCAGTCGTTCATTCTACGTTCAATGACAGAAAACGTATTTTCAAAAGATAGAATTAAATTGCTGCTCGAAAGCGAAATCAGATATTTAATTGATTGATGTTTATGACTTATAGAAACAAATGAAATTGTTTTCTATCATTTATTATAAAACGAGTTGAAACCTAGTTCATTCAATTAAATTCCAGAGATCTACTTGAGCGCGCTTCTTCATAACTTCAAGATATTTTATTATATTTATTCATATTGCGTCGCGCCAATTTATGAACCAGAAGAATAAAATTGTTTACAGCTAAATCAGTGATTTGAGAGGCGACGCAGTGGGAAATCATGATTACAATTTTTAAGAGGTTGAAATCATTCAAGACACTTATTCTTGCAGTCTTTAAGAATTAAAAGCAAGAAATGAAAACAAGTTCGACTTCTTCTAGAAGATTACACTGGTCATTGGTCTTAGAACGAATAAAGCTACGTCATTACAAAACAGATAATTACGAGCATATCGTCTTGCTTCGCTACTTTTACGTGTTTTGTTTTGAAAGAGATAAAATTGGGAATTTCTAAGAAAAATAAAGAATTCACTTGTTTATCCAACTTCCTAAATATATTTGTAAGATATCTTTTGACATTTGAGATTCGTAGATTCCAGAATTTTACTCCAAACAAGTTGTCAATTTGAGACGCTAATTTGAAGGCAATCAACTGAAATAATATTTATTTAGTTTTAAATAATAAAACTTGAGAATGAAACTTGTTTCTCATCGGGGATAAAAATAAAGTACAAATGACGAGAAGGCTTGTCAACGGTGACGATGATGCTGATTCACTCGTGCCTTATCACCTAAATTATTTTATACTGGCTTTATGGAAAGCTGATAAACGTGATAAAAATGTAGCAAAAATAGCCAAAATTATCAACCTTTACTTCAGTTTTTGATCGAACTCTTTGGGACTCAAACCGTGATAAGAAAATTAATTACAAACATGGGATGCAGCTGTGGAAGTATTTAGAAGAGAATGTTTAATTTCGAAAGTTCTTTATTATAATTCTTTTTAATTGTTTTAAGAAAAAAATGTTGTTGTTGTGCCGCCAGCAAGGAACAATGACGATCTGCCAGAATATGAAGAATCAAGTGGCGGTGTACAACCCAGCGCTGTTCCCTACATTGTTGAATCAACACACACCAGAGCTGCAAAAGATTCTGACTTCAAATATTAAAAAGAAATTTCCATCAAACGTTTTTTATTAATTAAAGTTCTCAAACTTTATAACATATCAGTCTTATCAAAACTTGAAAAATTGTATCAAATACCAGAGATTTTAAAATAAAAAATTATACTTTGGCATTTCATGCATTGCAAAGTTTCTCAGAAGTTTTCCCTTAAAATTTTCCTTTTTCTTAATGAATATAAAATGATCTCGTTAAGAACTTCTTAATTTCCTTTATAAATATTCCAACAAGACTTGACGAAACATTTTTGTAAATAATTTTTGAAATTAAGTGGCTTCGTGCAAATTGACCAATACTCGTAGATTTTCAATGAAGGAATGTATGAAATGATGAATTGTGGATCTAAAACAGTTGATTGAATGTAATATATTATGAGCTTTTTGATGTTGGGATTCTTCATCCCAAACTTTCTCCAATTCCTTTCGTTCGTAAATCCAAGCAAACCGATTTGAAATTCTTTTAAATTCTCGAACTTAATTTGTGAAATGTTGTAAATGTTGCAGTTTGAGATCTTCAATATTGTGAGTTGTTTCACTGCTTTTGTCATCTCACGCCACAATGACGTGTTTCTTGTTTTTAATCCATAAAGATTCATCAGGTCAAGCGTTTCTATCTTGGGATAATGTCGGAGAACATTCACGATTGCTTTATCGTTCACGAAATCTCCATCTATCTTTAAATGTTTAAGAGAATTTATCGGTTTCAAATCCTTGTAAAAAATTGATGATTTAATTGGAAACTGTTCAGTGTCCACATGTAAGTCTTCCAATTCTTTAAAATTCTTTAAAACATATTCGAAGACAATTGAGGGAATGTCAATCCCTAAACATAGTTGACGACAATGTTCGGCTTGCTTCAGCAATGGAATTAAATGCATCGTGTCACAATATGGAATCGAATCTAGCGACAGTTGGCTGAGTTGAAATTTGAATTGTGGTGCCTCAAATTTCATTTTAGTATTGCAAATGCAAAACAAGTCACTGATATCCTTTAAATGAAGTGATTTTAGAGTGAACTGATTATTGATAAAGGAAATTAAGCTCTGCTGTTCATCCATATGAATTTGTGAAACACTTAAATAATTCAGTCGGCATTTAATGATGTCAAATACCCAACCACCTTCAACAACTGTTAATAGTTTCAAATTTTTCATTTCAATTGATTTTCCTAGATCATATAGATTGGAACACCATTCAATTGTAAGCGATTCCAACATAGGAAAGCTTTTCATAAGATGATGAAAGTCATTCCCCATGAAAATGCAGTCGTTTAATGTTAATTCTCTTACTGATTGTCCGATGCTTGTCAATGTTTTCAGAATCGAATTCCAATCTTTCACTCCTACAAATGAAGCACGCGAATATTTGCGAGTAAGTTTTGGTGGTTGGAAATCATCTAAAACATCTTGTCGGTAAATTGAAAGCGGTAATTTATTCATTGTTACTTTTGATTGAGTTATCACCTCGTGCCATCTTTTATTCACTTGCAAGCTTTTCTCAAGTGAACTTTTATCAAGATTTGAAAAAATCTCTAAAAGAATTTCATTTGGAAGATCATTCATAGTTAAACATTCTACTCGAGCCCGCTTCGATGATCTTTTCTTAAACTTTAATTTTCGTTTAATTCCAACTGAAAGGAGGCAAAAATAAAATGAAAAATGTGATTTACACGTGAGAACAGAGAAAAATTCTTTACCTCGAATATCTGTCAATATTGACGAATTAAAGTTCAGACAAGAGTTCAAAGACATAATTTAACTTGAAAATTATTTAAAGTTTCAAACATAAACTTAATTAGTTAAAAGACAAAAAAGGTAAAGTCACAGACAAAAAATAAATTTAATCGTTGCAATGTTAACAAAAGTCAGAACGCAAATGAGATAGAAAAAAATCCTAATAAACCGAAAGAGAGAGTTGATGGTCATTCGATGGGTGAATAGCCTTTTGTCAAATTCAGGAAGAACAAGAAGAAAGGCAACACATTATCATTCATAAGAAAAGATTAAAAATAGAATGAGATTTTTAACATGATAATGAATTTACTACGAAATAAAATTCACGAGTTTTTTGATGGATTTAACGGCTACCTAAGTATGAATTATTTTATAAATTGATCTGATCAATTTACGGTCGATAGGAATTATTATGCATATTTATATTCTTACTCATAATTGAGCTTTCGAATATAAAAAACTTCTTTAAATGATAATTCGTGACTTCTTTTATTTAATTGTGTAATCTTCAATTATTACAACGAGTAAATCACGAGTTGAAATAATAAAAAAATGTTCGATTGCTTTAAATTTCAACTCAAAATTTTAAAATATTGAAATTTTAGAAGAAAATTCTATCTATTGACATTGTTTTTGGACAAAATTGTTTGGCAAGTCGAATGCAAGCAGATTCTTCAGTTCGTTCAATTTTAACATTTTTCGTATGTTTATTCCAGAAGTGAACACTGACAGATTCATTTACTCTTGTCATTATTTCATCAGCATTAGAACTGTTGAATAGTTTACTTTTTTCATCATACAGTATTGGATAGCATACTTTTCGAGGTAACACGTGAAAGCCCTCGCATTCTTTCTTAGCAATCATTTGCGTAACACTTTCAGTTCCACAGAGTTTTGAAACTACCGCTGTTACCAACCCTGGACCGTTTTTAGCCCATGTTGTTGCATCGTAGTTCTTTGTTAAATGTTCTGCAAAAAGTGTAGCGAGAGGACTTCTGTCAGCACTTTCCATGTTCCAAACTCCATTTACAACATATTTTTCATTTTCTTGACACGCGAAATTAGGTTCCAAAGTATCAAAAGGTAATCTTGTAATGGTGTCTGTATCTGTGTAAGTCCCACCAAACTTCCAAAGCAAGAGAACTCTGAGAACGTCAGCAGTATGTTCAATAGGATATTTTGCGTCTAAAAGTTGTCGTGATTTGATGAAGTCTTCAAAAGGAGTCCCTTCTGTAAATTTTTCAAGATCATTGATATAATAAATGTGAACATTCGGATAAGTTAATATTGAGTGCAGTTCTTCAAACGAGGTTTTTGTCGGACTGTCCGTCAGGTTGGATCGATTAAATAAGTAGGTATTTATTTAAGTTTAATGATCTTAACACAAAATTAAGTGGATAAAACCAGTGTTCATCTAGCTACACACCCTGATAAATAAGGGTAGCCTGGAGAACACTTATATTTATGCTTGTTTCAGTGTCTTTTTCAAAGTTTTAGTTAATTTCAAAGGTTTGTATATAAAATGCGGTCTTTCATTTTTTCCCGCAACAAAACTAAAGAAATCTTGTTGCTGGTTGCAAAATCTTCTTCTAGCGCTGCTAAGAAGTGATTCTATGTGTGATGTCTTCAAAAATCTAAGTGATGGTTTCACTAATAATTATGATGATGGCTTCATCTGTTATTCATCAAATATTCATATTGTCCATATGGACTCACATTGTCTACATACACAGCGCCATTTTTAAAATTTTTCTTTACACAGCAAATTACTTTCATCCCAGGTTACAGCTAAAGGAAAGACTATTAATTTCTGCAACTGTAAAGGTAACGTTTCTGATCTGATCTTAAAACTACCTCACAATCTGAAAAATAGTATTATTCACATAAACAAATATTCATATTGTCCATATGGACTCACATTGTCTACATAAATAGGTGTTCATTTTGCCCATATGGACTCACATACGTGTGCACTCCAAACGACCTCTCTAAGTTACAATTCAAGGGGCGCTCAAAAAGTGACGTCTCATATTTCAAAAATTAGTTTTCCTTTTTAGTGCTTTCATTTCATAGACCAAAAGTCTCAAGGTCTTTAATAAAGAGATTTTATGAATTAATCAAGTCTTTCATTTTCGTTCATATTCATACTTTTTATTATTTTAAAAACTACTCTCACAGATAACATTATTACATCAACAAAAGTAGGTATTAGGAAATACAGAGCGAAAAATCATGTGACCCATTATAGGAATATCCCCCACAAGAATGTAATTATTTACCTCAATAATGTCATCTGCTTGTAGTTGTTTTACGTGCTCTCACCGACACAAACAGAAAACTTCTATATCCACATATCAAAACTCTTAAAGATTCCATCAAAGAAATGTTATGAATCAATCAAGTCTTTTATTTTTGTTAATATTCACTCTTGTTACTACTTCACAATGTAATTTACTACTTTCAAGCCAAGTTCGGATCTCAAACCACACTGTTATCAATGCTGAGGAACTCGCGGAGGTGGACCTGGAGGATCTTCTCCTCTTCATGAGGAGAACGGGTGTCCGATCCACCTTCTTTCGACTTCTTCGGCTGACAGTGAGATCAGATAGATGGCTGGTGAGGGTTCTCATCTTCAGAGAATTTTATCTCTGAAGGTTTGTAGAATAAATCCCAAATATCCCCCATCTTCCTGATTTTCGCGTTCTGAGATCATTGTATGGATTATATGTTGCTCAATACAATAATAATAGCTAACAAATTTTTCATAGTTAAACATCAGTCATCAAACGACGAGATACAGGGAGCGAAACAGGATGGGGTTTTTTTCACTCCTTTATTCTTAATCGCTTTAGTGTACTGGTCAGTACACTCCTTACTCTGATGATGATGATGAACTTTATTCATATGATGTTCACAATGCTTAGAATTCATCTCTAAAAGGATCTTCGTTGTCCACAAAATATGTCCACAAACTATGTCCACAAAATATGTCCACAAACTATGTCCACAAACTATGTCCACAAACAATGTCCACAAAATATGTCCACAAAATATGTCCACAAACTATGTCCACAAACTATGTCCACAATATATGTCCACAAACTATGTCCACAAACTAAAAATGTTTTGTTGTTGTGACCTTGAAATATCTTTATAATAAAAATATTTTCAAATTTTGCGCCAAAAATCACATAGTTTACCCATATGGACATGAGTGCATTCAGAACGAACACATCATAAATGACGTTGCAGTTTTCCAAAAATTTGAGTATATCATAAATGACATCGCTACTTCACAAAAATTTGGGTGTTTCTTGAGTGACGTCTATAATTTACAAAAAGTTCACGTTCCTTCATTTTCATTAAAACTTTCTCTAGAGAAAGGAGAAGGATCTTAAACCACACTGTCATCAATGCTGAGGAGCTCGCGGAGGTGGATCTGGAGGATCTTCTCCTCTTCATGAGGAGAACGGGTGTCCGATCCACCTTCTTCGACTTCTTCGGCTGACAGTGAGATCAGGGAGATGGCTGGTGAGGGTTCTCATCTTCAGAGAATTTTATCTCTGAAGGTTTGTAGAATAAATCCCAAATATCCCCCATCTTCCTGATTCTTTGCGTTTTGAGATCCGTGAACGGGTTATATTTTGTTCAATACAATAATAGTAGTTAACGAACTTTTTCATATTAAACATCAGTCATCAAGCGACGAGATACAGGGAGCGAAACAAGATGGGGTTTTTTACCCCTATATTCTTAATCGCTTTAGTGTACTGGTCAGTACACTCCCTACTCTGATGATGATGATGAACTTTATTCATATGATGTTCACAATGCAATGCTTAGAATTCATCTCTAAAAAGATCTTCGTTGTCCACAAAATATATCCACAAACTATGTCCACAAAATATGTCCACAAACTATGTCCACAAACTATGTCCACAAACAATGTCCACAAAATATGTCCACAAAATATGTCTACAAAATATGTCCACAAACAATGTCCACAAAATATGTCCACAAACAATGTCCACAAAATATGTCCACAAACTATGTCCACAAACTATGTCCACAAAATATGTCCACAAACTATGTCCACAAACTATGTCCACAAACAATGTCCACAAAATATGTCCACAAACTATGTCCACAAAATATGTCCACAAAATATGTCTACAAAATATGTCCACAAACAATGTCCACAAAATATGTCCACAAACAATGTCCACAAAATATGTCCACAAACTATGTCCACAAACTATGTCCACAAACAATGTCCACAAAATATGTCCACAAAATATGTCCACAAACTATGTCCACAAAATATGTCCACAAACTATGTCCACAAACTATGTCCACAAAATATGTCCACAAACTATGTCCACAAACTATGTCCACAAACAATGTCCACAAAATATGTCCACAAAATATGTCCACAAACTATGTCCACAAACAATGTCCACAAAATATGTCCACAAACTATGTCCACAAAATATGTCCACAAACTATGTCCACAAACTATGTCCACAAACAATGTCCACAAAATATGTCCACAAAATATGTCCACAAACTATGTCCACAAACTATGTCCACAAAATATGTCCACAAACTATGTCCACAAACTATGTCCACAAAATATGTCCACAAACTATGTCCACAAACTATGTCCACAA
>CVRI01000047.1:2652744-2683928 GCA_900005825.1 Clunio marinus | reverse complement strand
TTGTTCTCTCAATCTTTATTTTAGTTTTTGATTAATTAAAATGAAAAAATTATTTTTTAATAAATGAAAATTGATCCTTTGTACCACCGAATTTTACAACAAGCTTTAGAAGACTGATATAATTTACATTAAATTATTGAATATAGAATTAAATTATTATGTTACCGCATGAACTGAATGTGCATCTATTCAGTTTATATGGTAACGTAAAAATTTAATTACGATGAAATCACGATCAATTACTAGAGGTTCTCAAAATTCCTTGGTTATGAAGAATCAGGGAAAAAGGAAAAACATCAATCCCTAGGGAAAAGAGATTTTAAAAGTGATATTTATTGTATATTTATATTTATTTTGTTATGTTTTTGATATAAATATGACACCACTGATGAATATTTCAATTCGTGTTTTATTCTCGTCATGCTAGTTTAAAAAATTTACAAATATTATATTAACAGACTTGAATAAATTCAAGCTATGTAGATTCGGAGGTTGTCAGTCTTTTGCCTTTGGCTCTTCCGTTTCTCAGGTTTTTTACTCCACGCTTTCAATATACATCGAATTGTTTTAAACTTCCGGAATTGTTTCCGTTTCTGAAAAGCTTTAAATTCTTTCGACTTCTGTTTTCATGTCTTCGTTTTTTTCCAACTAGAATGAATTCATGTGGACTTTCGGAGTACAAGTCATAATTTTGAAGATTGATATATATTTTAATGAGGGTTTCACGATTCAAATAAAGACCGTCTGAAAATGAAAACTAGAAAAGTAAAATAATCTTGGAAAAATGTTAATAAGTAGCAAAACATTCTTTTATTCAAAAACACAACTTTAAGAAACCAATTAAGATTGAAAACGATCAACATAAAATTTATTTTCTGACACTTCTGATGAAACGATTTTAAAAAGAAATTCAACTTTATTAAATTCATAAAGCTTCGAATTTAAATAATTTATCAACAATCGTTTTTAAAGAAACGAAGAGATTTTAGCAGAGTACGACTATGAATTCGAGTTGTTTGTAGGATTTCCCCATCAACATTTTTTTATGCGACGTAACTGTATTCATCGCTTGAATTTGCTGTGCGTTCAATGTACTGTTTGTCGATCAATGACTCGATGCACTTCTTAATCATTGGGATACTTGGTGCAAAACTGACTTTCGATTGTGAGAGAATCTGTGAGAAGAAATAAAATGAAAGACATAAAAGAACAGAAGAAATAAAACTCACCTCTTGTATTAAGGCATTATGTTTGAGCACTTTACGAGATTTCATAATTCTAACGATTGCAGCTTGTAAATAAAGTTTTCGATCTTCATCGACCTGCGTATGTGTTTGTTCCACCTGAATAAGTAATAAAGAAAAGAAAACAAATAAAACTCGCTTTAATAAAATTGTTAATGTCAAGAATATATATCAATAAATGTTACTTCTTGTTGAGGTGACTCTTTTTGTAATGACGCTGTAATCTTGAATTTTGTGCGCTTATTCGAGAAATCCAAGTTAAATGAAACAATTGAAGACTCTTCAATTTTCTGTAATGAATTAAAATATTTAATTATGTTGGTAAACTTTCTTCAGCTTACCTCGGTGTCAACAGTCAGTAATTTCGAATCAATTAATGATTGAAGATGCTTTTGGAAGTTTTCATTGTTATTGAGTTGAAGGACGTCTTTAATGTCCTTGCAAGATAAAGTATCACAATTTTCAAATAGCAATAGCATTGCCATTTGATAAGTTTGCATTGTTATCAGATAAGACTTCTTCGCTAATGAAACTTTCAACTCGCCATGACACAAATGATGAAGCCACGACAATTTTCGTCCACTAAATTTAAGATTATAAAATGTCTCGAAATCTCTTATCGGCTTCTCAAACTCTTGAGGAACAGCAAAGGGAATCGCTGTTTGAGGTCCAAGTGGCCAAGCACCTGCTTGTAAAATCTTAATTGACAAATTAATGTGGAGTTCATTGTTTTGGTTTTTCAAATGTTGATTGAATTTGTTGTTTAGATCCATACTGATTCCAACATCTGTGTACATTCTGTGCAATTTATTGGTGAACTCATAGCCGCATGCTTGCTTCAATTTATTAATCATTACTTCTTCCAACTCCATATTGACCGATTGATCATGAATAAGGCTGAAAAATAAATTTCTTAATGAATATTTCTAATCTCTGCTAATAAAGTCACCGTTTTGCAAGCATTCGACTGTAAAATTTTTGATAAACGTCCTTATCTTCAATATATTTAAAAATGGTTATGCTTTTTGTAAGTTTTGTTTCGATTTCACTTTCTGTTGACTTTGATTTCTTCAATAAACTATCATGATACTTGGCAACCTTCAAGACATTCAAAATGAGGTCAAAACAGATTTGCAAAGATGGAAATTATAACTCACCAATTCCGCACTGCGACAAGCTGTCTTTCCATCACAAAGTTTTGAATTTATGACACTAGCACAAGCTTTATCGAGAGCACTCAAGAACAATGGATCGTTTTTAAATGTCTCACTAATCAAATTCTCATATTTTTGATGAACTTGCAACATATTTTCAACAAATTGAATATGAATCTGTAAAAGAGAAACAAATAAAATCAGATATTGACCCCGCTATTTCATCAACTCACATTTTCTCCTTTTAAGTTCATTACAGATTCAGTGCCTTCGTTTTTAATCTGTTCAAGCAAAAATTGAATCAGTTCCTTGAGGCCATCAACGATTGGCTTTAAAAGTGTATACAAGTTCTTCAAATCATCACGTTTGTCATTGCTAACCATATCCTTGCATTCAGAGTAGAGAAAATATTTGTGATCGGTGATCATTCGATCTTCACATTCCTTCTTCAGCTTTTGAATTGAACTTATGTGCATGAACTTGTGGGCTCGGATATTTTCCTCGTCTAGTATTCGTATAACTTCTTGCATATACTGACTAACTGAACATGTCTGCAGAAGTTTCGATGCTTGCGACTTGAAATATTCACCTGAAGCTTCCAACATTTTCCCCTCAAACATATTCTCGTAAAGCTTCAAATTTCCTTTCTTTTTATAGTCTTGAACCATCACAAAGCTATGAATGACTCCGTTGAGTGTTTCAATATCTTTGGACGATAAATTGCTTTCAACACGATCGCGTTCAATTCCTTGAAGAATTTGCTTCACAAGAATATCTCCAAGATTTTGAATCATGAAAATACGCCAAATGTCAAGTCCAAGTTCACCAATTTCCATCTGCTCTTGTGCAACAGACAAGTGACCACCGTTCCCATACAGAATTTCAGCCTCTGATACCTTTTGTTTCTTGATGTGTTGTTGATTTAAGTATCTAAAAATAGAAAACATTTGCCACAATAACAATTAACGATCAAGTGAATATTTAAGTAAATTTGCGTTGAATGAAATGAAAACAAGCAACTTACGAATATAAACTATTGAGGAAACCAAGACCTTCGCTGTAGTTTTTCCATGCGCTGTAATATTTATGGAGAAGCTGATTTTGAGAATTATCTGTATCATTTACTTCCATCATGTAAACACCAAAATCATCCAGTTGTGATTTAACATGATTTTCGAGAAAAAGTTTCGTTTCTGTGTATAATCGATCAGCTAATGGTTCAGGATATGCAACACAAATGGAATAAACATCGCTAGAATGAAAAGAACGAAATTAAAGAATTTTTACTTATCTGAATTAAATATATCTTGCTTTAGGAAAACTGCTCATCATCGTCAAAAAAGAAAACAAAAGAAAATTATGAACGTCTTACTTGAAACTATCATTCCATTTGTCTTTTTTCACAGCTCTCAGTGTGATAACTTTTTCCACAGTAGTTTTGAGACATCCCCAAACTTCATCGAACAGTATTCTTCTAGGTTTGAGCGACATTTCCTTAACAGGGATCAAAAAATTACTTCTAGATGAAATTCAATTTTTCAATAGCACTTTGTATGGAAACTGGTGCCGGACCCCGCGCGGGGCAATGAGAAGTCTTAGGGTGAATGAACGTGTTAAGAAATAGGTAATTTTCATTAATTCAAAATCTGTAGACATCTGATAACAATCGTAACTAAATAACTTTTAATTGCAATTAATCCAGAATTAATACATACATATCTTCTATTATTTTATGATCTAGTAACAATATTTATGACAAAATACATTGAAATGATTGATTTTCTTAAAGAAATTTAAAAAGTTGGATTAAAGAAAAATGCCATTACATTTGAATAAATTGACTTTAAGATGTGTTTATGACATGAAATAGGTAATTCATAATTTATTTCACATTAAAAATTAAAATTCTTCAGTTAAGCAACAAAATAACTTTTATTTCTTTGACAGTTAACGAAAATATTTAAAGTTCACCAAATTCAACCTGATAATATTTGTGGTGTGTTTCTAGAGACTTCACCTGCTATCGTGTATAAAAATTAATCGATGGCAACACTAAATCGCCATTTCAGAAAAGAAAAAAATTTTCTTTCCGAAGAAAATCTTGTGAAAATTTAAAATTAGACTAATCATTAGTAAAATGGGCCCAAATTTTGTTTAATATCTTTGTGTGCGGTTTATACAAGCAATTCTTAAGTTTGAGAAGAGGAAAGAGCATCGTTTGAGAATAGGACACAAGTGAAAATATATATTGAAGAAAAAAAAATTATTTTCTTAAAAATATCTGCATCAAAAAAAAATTTCTTATTTAATTTTTTAATATTGATTGTGTGAGAAAAACGGAGAAATTTAAAAAAGAAAAAGTATATTTTGGCGAGAGTAAAACGCTGAGAAGTCAGGCTGGACACAAGGAAAGACAGTAGCGATTCTGATTTAAATTTAATAACATCTTCTGGCAAAATATCCTCCACTTCTACTACTCCTCCACAATCTTCATTAAATTTATTTAGTTTAAATCCATCAACAATGGGAAATAACGCTACATCAGCTAACAAAAAAGTTGATGCTGCTGAAAGTGTTAAAGAATTTCTCGAACAAGCAAAGGAAGATTTCGAAGAAAAATGGAAAAGAAATCCAACCAATACTGCATCCCTCGACGATTTCGACCGTATAAAAACCTTGGGTACGGGTAGTTTTGGTCGTGTAATGATAGTCCAACACAAACCGACTAAGGACTATTTTGCTATGAAAATATTGGACAAACAAAAAGTAGTGAAGTTAAAACAAGTGGAACATACATTGAATGAAAAAAGGATTTTACAAGCAATTTCTTTTCCCTTTTTGGTCAGCTTGAAGTATCACTTCAAAGACAATTCGAACTTGTATATGGTGCTGGAGTATGTACCGGGTGGAGAAATGTTCTCACATTTACGCAAAGTCGGTCGCTTCTCGGAGCCGCACTCGCGCTTTTATGCTGCCCAAATCGTTCTTGCATTTGAATATCTCCACTACTTAGATTTAATATATCGTGATTTAAAACCGGAGAATCTGTTAATAGACTCTCAAGGTTACTTGAAAGTAACAGATTTTGGATTCGCAAAGCGAGTAAAAGGGCGAACATGGACGTTGTGTGGGACACCTGAGTATCTTGCCCCAGAAATAATTCTTAGCAAGGGATACAACAAGGCTGTAGACTGGTGGGCACTTGGAGTATTGGTGTATGAAATGGCTGCTGGTTATCCACCATTCTTTGCAGATCAACCTATTCAAATTTATGAAAAAATTGTTTCGGGCAAAGTTAGATTCCCATCTCACTTTGGATCTGACTTGAAAGATTTACTCAAATTTTTACTGCAAGTAGATTTAACTAAGCGCTATGGAAATTTGAAAGCTGGAGTTAATGACATAAAGAACCATAAATGGTTCGCCTCAACAGACTGGATCGCCATTTTCCAGAAGAAAATTGAAGCACCTTTTATTCCAAGATGTAAAGGACCGGGCGATACTAGCAATTTCGATGATTATGAGGAGGAAGCCCTCCGAATTTCTAGTACGGAAAAGTGTGCAAAAGAGTTCGCAGAATTTTAAGTTCCAACCAAGGGAAATTGTTGCGACACCAAAATTTGCCGAACAAATAAATTGTCATCCTCTTAGCATGATGACTGTGTGCATGATGACGAATAAGAAGAAAAACAGAGTAAGAAAATTTAAAATAATTATATAAAAATTGAGAAACATTTATACACAATTACACACACCGACACACACGCATGCATACACACATTTTATTTTAAGAAAAAAAAATTCTTTCATTCGAGAAAATCAAGTAAAAGAAGAAGAGTAAGAGAAAAACAAAAAAAAAATCTATATTGAGGAAAAAAGAGTAAAAAATCTAAAAAATAATAATCTATGATAGATGTAGTTCACAAAAAATATCTATTTTAATGTTTGAATCAATATTTTAAATTATTACGTATTTATTATGAAGATGATAATGAAAAAGTCAGTCCCCGAAAATTATTAGCAATTATTTGCTCGTAGAGTAACATTGATAATGATTAATGAAAAAGAAGGAAAGCATAAATAAATACATTCATATTTCGAGATGATAAAGGCAAGGAAAATAAGACAGGGTCGGTGCTTCCATATAAAAAGCTTTAACTGATATCAGAACCTCCAATACAATATCTTGCCATAATAACAAAAACAATTTCAAATAACATACTTCTAGTAGGCATAAGTCTTAACAGTCATTATTGAGGGAGAATCTAATGCCAAAGGCAGCTGTATGAAAGTGCCGGCTCTGAATATAAATAACAAACCATATAAATAAAAAGAAAACCATCCAAACCATGAGACGAAGGGAGAATAAAATAGTAAGAAGGAATAATTAAAGTGTGTATTGATAAAAATTCCTAAACATGCAAATTTCCCCTCAAGACAACAAACAAACATATAAAGTAATGAAGATTGCTGTCATAATTGTTAATGCTTTTTGAATTATTAAACAATTAACAAAAATGGAAACCCTTTTTAAAGAAACAAAAATTAAGAGTGATTTTGATTAAAGGTGTCCATATTAATAGCTAGAAAAGTAGACTGAGGCGCAAGATTACATAACATCATAGAAAATCATATATTAGAAGGAAGCAAATTTGGTTTTTGTAATCAAGCACTTCAAAACGTTATCTGGAAACACAGTAAGCGTCAGATCGCGACGATTTCACTTTCTTGTCAATCAAGAGCCAATTGAGAACGCTTCCTTTAATCAAGTCGCTCTCTCTTTCTTTCTCTCTATAGAAGACACGACACAAAATAAGAAAAAAGGAATCCTCTGATAATATTACCTAGATATCATTCATTTTCTTGAATTAAATCAAGAATAAAATTTCATTTTTCTCTATTCTCATAATGAGTGAATATGTGAATTTTTTTATATCAATGATAAAGAGAAAAAAATATTTGAAACAAAAAGTCATCTAGGTGGAATGAACATTAGTTTGTTTTTATATCCTCAAAAAAAAGAAATGAAAGAAAGTTTTTGGAGTATAAATAGATTATTAAGTAAAACAAATATGTAAAATAGATATAGGTATGAGAAGAATCATGCAAAACTTGATACAAGAAACAACACATCGTAAAAGAAATTCTCTTCTCGAAGGTTAGTTGAATGAAAACAAAAAAAATTATAACTTGTATCAGTTTAGTCTACAAACATCTTATCTTATTATTTCATACTTTTTAATATTATTAATATTGAATATGAGAGAGAAAGAAAAAAAGCAACACAACAAAACATTACAGGCAAATGTCGTGACAATTAGATTCAGTTCATCGTTTATTCGTACGTGTTTTTCTGTAAGTTTTCAACGTGCGCTTGGATTTTACGCGATAATCCAGCAACCCTGGATGCCCTGATGGACTTTAAAATTTCTTTTTGTTTGCCATTTCGGAATAATGTTGATAAGAACGCTGAACATTCACTGCTTTTCAATTTTCCAAATCCCTTTCCCGGCCCAATTCCCCTTCCATCGTTGTAGACTATAAAAGATGTTGCTATTGCACTCGACTGCATTTTTCTAAAAAAAATGAGGTTTAAATAAAAAAAAATAATATTAACTGAATAAGCAATAACGTAAAAGAAGAACAGAAAGAAAAAAATCCTTTCATTTTCATTTAAGAGAAGAAAAATGCATGCTCGTTCAGTAATGTCGAAGAAAATTTATTTTCTAAGAGATTGCTCAACGAATGCAAATTATATTACTTAGACTGTTTTATTGTGTTGTCATTATTTTTTGCTCTTTTTTTATATATCTTAAAAAGAAGAAGATATGCATATTGATGTAAGATGGAGATGGGTCTGATGAGCAAACTGTAAGTGGGTGTATGAAAATTACCGTAATATTGATAGCTTCTCGTGTTTTGACCCATCCTTTCCAAGTTAGAAATTCAAATTTTCTATCCATCATCTGTTTCCCTTTAAAAAAATGAAACATTATTTTTCAAAATATTTGTTCTGATGATTAAAGTCGATTCAAAAATAATGAAAACCAATATTTTGAACATACTTTTGAAAAGAAAAAACTTTAAATAATTAAAAATGAGAGAAAACAAACTATAATGTAAATTAATGATGAAAACAAAAAGCTTTTATGTATAATATAATATGATATAAATAAATAAACAAAAATGTTTTAATTTACTTCCCCTAACTTCTTGGACACAATCTTATCATTCAAATATTTCTCTCTAAGTTAATATCGCTTTTGTACCTAATTGCTTTCTGAATTGTTTGATATTTTCTACACAACAGGTTGTAAAATCTTTTATGAACTTATATAGAATAAGTGTGAATGAGTAAATATAATGATTGATATTTATCACAAGCTTCAGCTTCGTAAACAGGTAGGTACTTAAAAATTTTGTAAACAGAAATTTCATATGAACTTTATGATTTACAGTAAATAAATTCGTTAGCTCTTTAGAAGCTTTAAAGCTCCTTTTTTAGTTATAAAGGTCTTCATTGAAATGAAAAAAAAAGTATGAAAATTATGAACTTATAAATGACCTTACAGTGTCAAACTTAGTTTTGTTTTGTTGTTGAATTTTATCACATTTGCGAAAAGTTTTTTTTAGTTGGATAAATCTACGAACAAGTTCGAAAAGTGTCAAGAAAAAGCGCTTTTTATATGAATCTGTTGAAAGGTTTGAGTATCACTGGTGTGACAGTTTGGGAATCTCTGTGATTTGCCAACTTTGTAATGCAGTTTAACTTTAGCTACATTAACATTTTATTATAATTTTCATTAAAATTCACAATATTTTTTATTCACAAAATATTTCTATCTAAACAGTTTTATAGCATTTGATTTTGACCAAAATCAACACTATCAAAGTCTTTGCAGGTTCAAGTTCTTAATGTTGATTCCCGACTTTGGTACATTCGCGCGGACCGAGGTTTCCCATACAAAGTGCTCAGAAAAAGTTTCACTGGGACGCACATTTTCTACGTCCGAGAAATTATACACTCTCCACCTGAAACTAGACCTTGGAGAAACGCAATTTCAGGTGGAGAGTGTATAAAAGCATTGGACAAACATTTGTCCAATGCTTTTCGGATGTTCCAATACACTTCGCAAACATTTCTCTCATTGTGAATCTAAACCTCGTCAAGTCAGCATCGTGCTTCGAGAATATAAAAAAATTAAAAGCGTTTAAAACAATTTAATTAACTAAAAACATATAAAAAATGGATCCAATCGCAACAGAAACTAAGTGAGTATAAAGTTCAGCAAAAGTTTTGTTGAATAATCATGTAGTTTAAGTGAAAAACGGAAACAAAAAAATTTTTTTCGTTAATGGCTGACGCATTTTCCAATGAACTCGTTAAATATCGGAATAACCTTCTAGCAATCGATTGCAAAATATGATGAAATTGTAATTGAACATATTTTAATTGAATCAAAATAGAGACCGCTGGATAAAGTAGCATAATTAACATAAAATCGGTCGTTAATTTTGGCGGTATTGAGGTAGCGTCATTTTTTTCTCGGTGTTCTTTATATACTTACAGTGTTCTATACATACACATGTCTCTTTTTTTTCACCATCTCTTCATCAAATGTACCTAAATGCTAACCTCAGTAGAGTCTCGCTAAACTGATGCAATCGGTATTTCATCTCTTTTTGAAATAATGTGGAATACACACAATTTTCAATTCTTTTCTTTAGTCGTTCGGTGAGGCGCTTATTCAAAAAGTTGAAAAATACACCAAATGTGAAAATGGTTCTCTCTCAAGTAACTTTTACCTTCTTGGTGGTTGCTATATGGACGCAAAAGGTGCTTTTGTGTGCTCTTCTTTATTTTATTTTTTTCATATAATTTTATTTCACTGTCGACTTCTCAACCAAGAACGATTACAGTTACTATGAAAATGCTCTGTATATATTCACCTTTTCGGTAATAGTTTTGTTAACATTTTCAAATTGTTTCTCGTTGATTCATTTCTATTTTAAATTCTCGCGAATGGAAAGAAAAATTCTCCGGGCTTGTTTTTTTGCTTTAATTCAGGCTCATAAATATTGGAGTGTATTAACCCGTATATCGTTTTTTTCTTATTTTTAATTTGAATGCACAGAGAAACTCCAGTCGTTGACAGCAAAGTGACTGAAAAGGTCGTTGAAGATGTTGAGGATACACCAGTAGTTGCATCTGGCGAAGACAATGAAACAGTTCCTGCCGAAGATGCTGCACCAACTACAACAGAAAAGGAAGAAGTTGCTGCTGTCGAATCATCAGGTGATGCTGAAGTTACTGAAAATGGCAATGGTGAGGCTAAAGCTGCTGAACCAGTTGAGGAAACTGGTAAGTTTAATATTATTAATCTCCTTTTAATTGCCTTTTAACTTATAAGCATTTCTCCAATTTAATCTCCTTTATTGCAGAAGAATCAGTAAAACGAAAAGTTGTCGAAGTCGAAGATGACACAGAGGTGCCCGAAAAGCGTGCCAAAACAGATGAAGTTGAGGCAGTCAAGCCTACAGAAGAGGAAGCAACAGCTTAAGCAAGTCTCGCCAACCACCGGTCTACACAGCGAAATAAAAAAAATTTAAAAAACCCAACAAAAAAAAAAGAAAGAAAGCAGAAGAAAAGCTGTATTAAAACAAGCAAAATGGTAAAAACACGATAAACATCTTCAAACGCATCAGTAAATTTACTTAAAAGTTAAAGCATAAGTTAGTATTTTTTTTATTTATGAAGTAAAATGTTTTCTTCTTAAGTGTTGACAAAAAGAAACAATTAAACGATACGAAAGATGTTCAATGAAAACGTTTCAATGCAGGATACTATAGCAAGTTAATTTTACGAAACATGTTCGGTTTAAGGAAAATTTAGGAAAAGAGAAAGAACTCAACATGTTTTCATGATTTTTCAGAGGGACTTAAAATCACTTTAAAAATGATTGAAAACAAAAAGAAAATATCAAAAAAAAAATGTCATTTTCACCTCTTTAACAATTCTCTCTTAACTTTAATGAACAAAAATTATTTTCAATTGGAAACGAAAGAAACTACACATTTTACTTAAGTCTAGTTGTGAAAACATTCCTCGGCAAAGAAAAATAATAATAATATTAATATCAATATCCTTACAATTCTCGAAGCATCAAAAGCGACTTGCACATGATAGCAATTCAATTTTTTTCTCATTTTTCCAATAATTATTATAATAAACACGATGCAGATTAGACAAAAGAAAAATCAAATCAAAAGAAATTCAGCCAAAATCACCGAATGTAAATTCAAATCTTAATTATCTAAATAAAGCCAAGAAAATGGATTTTTTTACACAAGAAATTTTCTCCTTTTTCCAACCTTTATAAGAAAAAAAAAATGAAAGAAAGAAATGAAATAAACAATAAATGAAGGACTTGTAATCTCAAAACTTAAAAACTTAATTTTGTCTTCATGCAGCTTGTCATTAATATCTTTTTCACTCGTTCCAACACGTGTGTTTTGGCGGGATCATTTACAGGAAGTCAGACGCAAGATGCTAGTTTTTTATATATTTTTTGCAGGCACAGAAATTACGCAAGAAGAGGAAAAGGAATTGAAAGCGAACGGTAATGAGGGTAAACGAATACATATTTATTAGTTGAGGATCATCAATGTAGTTGATTCAATATAAAAATGTGTGAATCATCGTGTGTGTGAGCGAATGAATGAATACTAAGAAAGAAACCTGAAAGAATAAATGAAAAAGAAAAAGTCTGCAGAATATTTTTAAAGGTATCGTCTTTATTATATGTTAAAAGTCTTTTGAGTTTTTCTTTTCAGTCGTTCAATCGAGATTAAACATAAAATAATCTCAATGTACGAGATCAGAATGTCAGGATTATTAAATGAAAAGAGAACTTTATAATGTTTTTATATAAATCTCAGTCTTGTTGTACGAAAGTTTCTTCTATCACAGTTTACATAAGTATCTATCACAGATAGGCACGATTCTGTTGTTATCTCATCATTGTTTCCACCTACGCCGGGAAATGCTGATTAAAAGAAAAGAAATAAAGTTAGTAACGTTACATGAAAAGATTTTTTTTTAAGAAAATTTAAAATTACGGAAAAATATTCAGAAATCAATAAAAAATATTTTCTTCTTTCATTTTCTTTGTTTCTTGGCTCTTTCCCTAGACTATCAAATGAGTGATAGCTTTGAAAGCTCATGTCAGTTTTTATCAGAAGAGATAAATGACTTTTATGCCCATATTATCATCGATATTGTTTTGTTAGGTTTTTGTTTTCTGTTTTCTTGATTGAAACAATATTTAATGTTGATTTCTATTTAGGCAATTTTGTAATATTCGTTTAATATTAAATTTTTCATTTCTCTGAGTTTATTTTAGGTTTGGCATGTGCTAAGTTTGTTGAACCAATTCTCATTCTATGCGTTAAGATTGTCATTGCTTTAAGCCGACAATTCAATTCTTTATGTGATCTTCTTTTTCTTCTCTTCAGATTGTTCATCATCGCTTTTCGCAAGACATAAAACTTGCCTCGATGTGTTATTTTGATCATTGTTATGTCACGCTTCTACCTCTGTGTGTAAAAATTTATCTTTTCAGAAGTTTTCCTCTCTCTTTAAAAATTTCTTGAGAATGGAATTTTCCGTTGATAAATAAAATTCAACTGCTGAATAAATTTGACTTTATCATTCAAAATTTTCTCACTTGCTTATATTTGTTTTCTTCATTTTTAAGTAAATGTTTCATGGATTCTAAAAATAACTGCATGCGGACAACACCTTTGCTTGGTGAACTTCATGAATTATTTTCTATAATATCTTTTTTAATAGCAACATCACCACGGTCGGTGTTGATCATATTTAATATTTGATAAAATTGATGATTGTAATTTGATTTAATAAAAAACTAGATACATATGAATGTGTCTAATAAAATTATAAATTTATAAACTAAAATAAATGTTTAAGACTCGTTTTACTTACTAGTTAGTGTCTATGAACTTTTATCATATCATTCATTGTGTAATGGTTACCTCAACATTTTTTTTCTTATCATATTTTTTGATAACGTTCCTTTGATGTTTTCCTTTCAATTTATTAACTCGCAATTTCTTAAATGAAGTGATTTCATATTTTTGTATTTTTTTTGCTTCGATAATTGATTCTTTGTTGACTTTTTAAACTACTAATTTATTTTTCTCTTCGGTTCTTTTTTTTGAGTATGATTTCAAGACTTTACTTAGATGTCTTGATGGATATTGTCATTTACTCTTTTATTTAATTATATACTTTTTTCTTCTTCTTCATCATCATCTTCTCTCTTTGTAGTTTATCAGCAAGTTATGATCGTTGTTTGATCATCTTGCTTTTCTTTTTCTTCACTTTTACACAATTGATGGTGTTTTTTAACCCATTCCATTCTTCCCAAGTTATAATTTTCCCACCTACATGATTTTGAGTATTCCATAAAAATATTAAATTTATAAGAGTATTAAAAAAAGTGTGAATAAAACAAAAGAAATTAAATTATAATCAACAATTATTCTTCTTATTCTTTGTCACGTTCATTTTTATATTCCAAATAAATGTTTGTTTTGTTAAAATAATTTTCTTTGACTTTTAAAAACCAAAAAAGGCTTCCCAATAAATTTGTTGCTATCCATTTCATTTGGTTTCTGAAATGAGATTGATTTATTGATTGATTGGCTGAAACTATAAATTATTAATTAGATTATAAGTTGCACATGTAATCATTATTGAGCTTAGACACTCTGCTGATCAACTGTTGATTTCAGATTTCAACAATTCACTTTCCATAAGCTTCAAAGTTTCTTCCAGTGAATTTTCTTTCAATCAAAAAGAATTCTATCTTAGTATCGTCTTTTCTTTCTTCCTTGATTGATCATGCATTAATTATCTTAAGTTAACTAAACTTTTGAAATCTACTAAATATTTTTATTGGAAAGTTCTTTGAATTTTACATTAATCTTCACATTTATTTAGCTTTTATTGTAGTTAATTTAATGTTTGAAAGAGGAATAAAAGAAAGCTTTGAAAGAAGCTGCATAATCAAATCATTTTTATGTTGTGGCGCAAACCACATTCTAACTACATAATTATATAAAATAAATTTGCTTATGAGTTTTAAAGCGATTCTCTCAAAATGTTAATCTTGATCCTTGCTAAGGTCATGCAATTAAAATTTTTTTATGTGTTTTTTTTCTCTTAACGACCATTACAGACAGTCAAAGTAATTGAAATGTTTTGTCTAAAATAAAAGTCTGAAATATTTTGTCATATCTTCTTCTATATAAATTAAATTTGTGTTCACATCATTGAACAAATGATCATTCAACGAGTTTCTTGTTTATTTCAATGATGAAATGTTTGTCAAGCTTTCAAGAAGTTTGTGGAGTTCTTTTTTTATATTTATATATAATTCTTGTGTAGGAAAATCATCATTCTACTAAGTAGCTTGATATCGAATCATTCTTTTGCATAATTAAAAACATTTTTTAAAAAGAAAAATGAAAAAAAAGTTTAGATCGTCTTGTCAAATATGAATGTTTCTAATTTTTAAATCTTTCTTTATCTTGAGAATCTCATTTCTAAATCAAATTTCTAAAATCTACTTTAATTTGTAATTCTCTTAATTCATTCATATCAACTTATGCTTTTATTTTCATTAAATGTATCTAAAACTTGAAGAGTTTCATATTTTTATTATTTATTTATGTCCACACTTAACTAAGTATTATTAATAATTTTTGTTGCTTAAGAGTTTTATTATGGGACAATTAAGATTAATAAGATTATTAAGTGACACTCACACATTAATTCAGCTATTTAATAATAGCCTGACTGACCATTATATCCTTGCGAGTATGAGTCTGATGGAGAGAAACATTTTCGTTGACATTAAATCTTATTTCATTCTTATTTCAACTCACCATAATTTCCATACGATCCACGATCATAAGCTCCAGTTGAATAAGACGTCGAATCTTGTGCAACTTGCCCATAATCAGCAGACGAACCGTAAGGCTGTCGATAATCTTGCGTGTAACCAGCATATCTTGTATCATGTGTTTGATAAGATGTTGCACTATAAAGACATTTAGTAACCATTAAAGATAATTTATGAAAATATTTCACTCACTTATAGTCCGTGTATCCACTATTTGCAGTATGATCATAACTTGTTTGCGTGTCGTAGGTGACTGGAGCTGCACTGTGTCCATAGGACTGACCGTAACCATTGCTCGTGTAGCCACTTTGTTGTGGCATGCTGTTATAACCACTGTTTTGATATTGATCAACGTATTGGGATGAATGATCTTGATATGAACCGCCATGACTGTAATCAGAAATAAAAATTACTACTTTAAAGAAATTTAATGTCACTTCGATGCTATTTACGGTGGAACATTGTTGTAAGAGCTTTGATGATGTTGCTGCGGTGGCATTGACGAGATCTGATTTTGGGGAGCCATACTTCGACTTCCGGCATAACCACCAGGACCTTGATCGTATCGCCCTCGTTTTGCGCCAGGAGGGCCTTGGTAGCCACCTCTTTTAATTGGATTATAGCCAGTATTTGTTGATGCCGGCGTTAAATTTGATGGCTGTCGTGTGTCGAATTGCTGTCTTGGTGGACCGCCTTGCCCTTGATAACCGCCTCGTCCTCGACCCATGAAACCACCACGAGATCCGAAACTTCCTCTTCCTCTGGGTGTGTATGTTCCCCTAGAGCTGTTTATGGTTGGGTTGGTTTGAACAGGAGCAGCTTGAGGTTGTTGTGGTGCAGGCGTTGTTGGAGTTTGTCCTGTGGTGACAACTTGCACATTGTTGGTACTTTGAGTTACTGGAGTTATTGGCTTTTCAGTAGTTACTGCTTCAGGTTGTTGTACGGGAGCTGCTGGAGGGTTTTCCGCTTGTGTTTGATTTTGATAATAACCATTACCTTCTGAGGAATATCTGGGACCAGAAGGGAAACGTCCACGACCTGATCCCCTGTTCATTCCTGGATTCATTCCCATTCTTGGTGGTCCTCGTCTCAGATCTGGTCCTCCTCTGCCTCTACCTCTCATCATACCTAAAACAAAGATTTGCTTTATTATATGAAGACTCAAAGTCTTTGTTTCTGTATTCACCACCATTCATTGGTCCATTCCCAAAACCTCCAGGCCTCATCATTCCTCTGCCACTGTTGAAATAATATTTAAATAATATTTTTCAAAATTCTATAATTAATTTATTGGACTTACCGGCCGCGTCCATTCATTCCAAAACTTCCCCGTCCCCGATAGCCTCCTCTATCCATTCTTTGAGGTTAATAGTTTTCTTATTTAATTAAACTTAAATATTCGAAATATTTTCAAACAGCAGTTAATCTTATTAAACTGCTTTAAAGAATGAAAATGCAGTGTTGAATAGTAGGTATGTGATTAGGTTTAATCAAGAAATACTTTTCAATATGGATGACGCTCTTACACTTTTCGATATCAATGATAATATTTATAGAAATACGCACTTTTGGCTTCGCCTATATTATTCACAATTATTATTTCTCACTAAACTTTAACTTTTATATGAGTTAGAGAGCTTATCACTATTCAGTAATGTGAATTTCCAGTTATTAATAATTTTTAGGATGAAAAAACTTTTTGACAAGAAAATTTTAGTTAATGTTTTCAAACGTAGAGGGCGAAGTAGTCTACTTACTGATTTATGGGAGGAAAAGTTTAAAATTTTTGTAACGAGCCAAATGTGCTCAACTTTATTAAATAACTCGAGAACAATTAATTTAATGCCTCTCAATTAAGCCTTTACTATCATTAACTTCATAGAACTTTTAATGCAATTAATGAAATAAGACGAAAACTGAAGACTGAATTAATCACATTTTTCATTCTAAAATAAAACTTAACAGCATAAACTCGCTTTAAAAGATGTTTTGGTAAAAATATTTTCGTGAAGTTGAAAACAAAATTTCTTTTTTCGTACGATTAATATCGTGAAAAAGTTATTGAAATATGAATAATCCTTTCAATTCAAATGATCGATATGGTAACCAACAAGGTCCTGTCGTCATCCCACCTCAAGGAAATGTTAATGAGAATTCGCCAAGTTCAGGAGCTGTAATTGAATTGCATGATTTTGTTTCTGATTTCATAACTAATATTCCTAATTTCTCTTTAAGATGGGATTCCAGTTTTCAAAAGAAGAACTACAGGTTTTAAAAGAGTGCGATATTGAAGCATTAGTTCAGCGATCAATTCCTATTGGGACCACTTTCGGTGTTGCAACTTGGGCTGCCATTCAAAGAGGATTTCTCGCTCCATCTGTTAAATTTGGAAGTGGACCAAAAGTTCTCGCAGCAGTTGTTGTTGGATATTTTGTAGGCAAAGTTTCTTATCAGCAGAAGTGTGCCGAAAAAGTGATGCGACTGCCGAACAGTAAACTAGCAGAAGCTCTTCGTCGTCGTAGAAAAGGCGAATTCTTTGAAACCTTTACGCAAGAAGGTGGTCTCTCGCTTGCTCCATTTTCATCATCAACAGATGTATACACTGATGAGAATTTAAAACATAATCAACAAAATTCTCTCGATCTTGATGTCGATCGTCCGGCAAACTTTGGTCTTGATGATACTTATCGTCCATCAATTGATACTCCAGATAGAAATTTTGATGATAATTTGCCATTAGAGCCGCCGAAGTCGTCAGTTACTTATGAAGAACTGCGCAGGAAGAATAGAGAAGATCATGAAAGAAGATTAAATCAGCCTTTCAACAGGTGAAATCAACTTTGTCAAATATTTTTCATTTTAAATTTTTCCTTTCTTAAACTTTCAGACAAGTAAATCGCAATGAAAGCCCAACAGTGCAAAGAGCATCTCAACCTCAAGAAAGAGATGAAGTCAATCGACAAAGTGGAGTCCAGAATAAATATGGCGATGTTTGGAAATAAAAACAAGTCTCAGGCGCTTCAAATATTTAGTTCGTTCTTTATTAGAAATGATTTCCTTGCACATCTTGAACATTTGTGCTTCATGAAATAAAATTCAATTATTATAATGAACATTTTGTGATGTTTTTCTATTAAATACCAGCGCTGGTAGCACGTAAAATGACTTCATGAATCGAAACGTGATAAGGAACAAAAAGGAGATAAGCGACCGTTTGACCGAAAGTGTTTGGGCTGCAAGTGTGGCATAAATAAAAACTTTTCTATCATTTCCTTCGGAATTTCAGATGCTTTCAAAATATTTATTGCCAGGATGAACTCCTTATTTGCAAGCCTTCGATATTACTGTCTGAAATGCAATGACCACATACCGAATTGATATTAATGTAACCATATGTGCCCCGTGCTTGCATTGATTTGAAAGATTATCGAACACAAATAACAACTGATGTGAAGTTAAAGTCAACATTATACGAAAGATCTGGCATTGATTTCTCATGCTCTAATATGTCTAAAGTCATAATCGTTCCAACATTATTCACGAGAATATCATCAATTTCTTTTTCAACCCAAACTAAGGTTTTTTCGTTTCATTATTCTTTGATACATCACAAATTTGAATACACAATCACAAACCTTGTTTATTTGAATATCGAAATTGTAGTTATTCCAGCAATTGCAAACTTCTGCACTACCTAGTGCAAATCCAATACCAGAATTGGCACCTGCGATCATATTGTCACTTTTGCATTCTTCCATTTTTCGTCTTATCACTTAAAGATTTAGATTGAAAATTATTTAGAAATTATTCATGTTAACTCAATGAAATTAGATGATTCAAGTTTATTTATTTATTTTTGAACTCTTTCAATGATAAGGTAGCAAATAATAATTATGTACACATCTATGCATAAATACATAAGGTCAGAACGATTTTGCTTTATTTGTAAACGAAATGATGACAAATTAAATTTTTAAAAAACAAAAAATAAAATAAAACAGTGAACAATCTTTTTAAAAATACAAATCTTTAGTTACCTGATGCATACCCAAAGAAATATTTGCTTAAACTTCAATTTATGTATGTTTTTATTTCTTAATTAGAAAAGGGATAAGCAGAAAAGACTTCTCTTCGGCCAGAAAATCTTTGAAAACAAAAGGATTCTTGAGAAAGGATTCATGCTTACATTTAAAGCATAAATTGAATTTTTTTTGCTTGTTAGTTTTATCTAAAGTGATTTTCTACCGAACATCTTTTCTTCGTCATTTTTATGTTTCACTCTTGGAAGAAAGTGACATAAAATATGCAAATAACTTTTCCTTTGTTATCGTCCAACAGTTGCCGAGGTCATGAATAATATTTTGAGGAAATACTCAAATTAGATGTGCAATATAAAATGATTCTATAAGGATATGAGTAAGAAATTGTTGCTGCTACCTAATGCAAATTAGGTGATAAAAATCTTGAAAAGAAAATCCTTGAGAAAGAAGATAGAAAAATTTCTTTTTTATCAACAATCTGTTGATCCCGGTAATTGTAAAATGAAAAGAGATTGCGAAAGAAGAATTGAAAACTTAGTGCAGGTAGTTGACAAACATTTAAATGCTTTTATCCTTTTACGTAGTAAAAACAAACAAATTTATGTGAAGTTAGGTTGTATAAAGAATATTCTTTAAATGTCTTCAGTTTCTTTCCAAACTTCAAATAGCAAAGATCATCAAGGAGAACAAATAAATATTTTTTTTTGTAGCAAAAATGGTTCAGAGTAAAATCATTTCAATTGATGTAGCATTTCTGACATACAATTCAAGACGGTCTGCTAATTCACCGTCAGTTAAAATGGACAGCGCATGTACGGCTAATGTAAATGATTTACGCATTCATCGTGAACAGAAAAGAAAGAATAAAGATAAAATGGGACGAGAATCTTATCATCATTACAAATGGTACAGTTCAATGTTGATGAGAGAAGTTAGAGATGAACCAGAAAGATTTTTGAAGATTAATCACTGGCGCATAGAATCAGGAAATTCAGATGCTTTCATGATTGATGGAACTATCTATAGATCAGTCTCAATTATTATCGGATCTGATATGGAGCATTGGTATTGTGCAAATGGATCAAAACATACATATGGGTCACGTTATCGGAACTTCAGTCATCAAAAAGATAACCAGATCGCTTGCTTCACAATCAATGACAATGAAGCCACTCTTGTTGTTCAACCACAAGTGACTTTTGGAAGTTGCACTTCCGAAATTTGTGCTAACAACTGCATTGAGTGTAAAAAATATAAATCTGCATTTACAAAAACCAACACAATGACGAAGTGTGCATGCTTTCCCAAATATGAAGATTTTCAAACTATGGAAGAAAGTGACGTAGAAATCGACAGCGATTCTGAAGATCAGGATATTGCACATATGTCGGAGCCATATAAAGATTTGAAAGAAAAATTTAACAAATTTAAGCTGAATGCAATACGTGAAGAATCTTTAACTAACTGAACTTGTATACTCATAATATGATTAATGAATAAATTAATTTTGAATTACGCAAATAACTTTTTTAATAAGAATGCTTCCTTCACGATTAAATTTTTTTTTAACTGCTCAGTTGCATGTTTGTTATAGAAAATATCAATAAAATATTTTTTTGAACATGCTGAAACACAAGAAATGCCTAAAATATCGTCGTGAACAGATGCGAAGTAAGCGCATTACGCTGCAAGCTATTTGTGAGACGTTACAACGTTCCGCATGTGAATTAACATGTGTTTCGCATGCAATGCATTTATTTAGCCGGTTCATAAATTTCCTTTTAACAACATACAATCAGCTGATTCAAGCATTTCTTTCGATAATATACTCAAAAGAGCGGTAATAAACTTACAAAAGATAATAAAATGTCGAGCTCAGAATCTGATAATGAAGAATTAAAAAAATTTGCAGAATCTTTAGATTCAACCGTTTTTAGTAACAAACTTTACGGAAGTGAACCCCAAGAAAAAGTTTCAAAAGAAAACGAATCTGAAAAGAACTTAAAATCTCAAAGACATCTCGATATTGAAGAAAATGTTTTTCACAGTGAAATTAATGTGTCATCATCAATGCAGAAATTTATTGGTGATAAGCTTTCAAAGTTAATTGAAAACCGAATTGAACTGATCGAAGTTAAAATGAAGAAAAATCAAAACAACGACTCGGAAATTATTGATAATGTGAGACTTTTAAGTGGATGCACTGAGCCTGTAAAATATCTTGAAGAACCTGATGACATCAATGTAGACCGAAAGAAAATTCCCATAAAAAGGAGAATCATCGAGGAAGAGGAATTGAGTGACACTAAAAAAATCGAACTTGCAGCTTCAAATTTAAAGAATTTGGAGGAAGAAGTCAATCAATGGGATAGAAAAACAAAGAAAAAACCTTTCGAGTATAAAAATAAAAATGGCATTGGATACTTGAAGGAAGAACTGAACGAATTCACTAAGATTAGAAACAAAAATAACTGGAATGAATCGAAAATCAAGAGTAATAAGTTTCATAATTCTTCTATGTGTGATACAGTAAAGAAAAAATCTATTTAATTAAAAATATTAAAATTGAATCTTAAAACATATGATAATTTATAATTTGGGAACATCAAGAGTTCCCAGATCAAATTCTGGGAGATCCAAAGGAGCGAATTCTTCATGAGCCTCAATGGCATCTGGTGAAAGTCTCAACTCGTCATGTCTTTCATCTAGGCTGCAGTCAGTTTTCTTCTCCACTTTCGTTCTCTTTTCAGTCTCAAGTGCTTTAATTTTTTCCTTTAATATATCATTTTCTTGAATGGTTTCATCGAATTGTGTTATCAATTGATAGAGCAAGACGTTAAGTTGTGAATTTACTTGCTGAAGTTCTATAGCTGGTTGTAGATCTGGATGTATCTTTTGAAGTTCTTCTAGCAACGTATCGGTGTTGTCAATATTTTCAAACAGGTCAAGTTGAATTTTGTTAGAATTTATAACTCGTTCATTAAATGGAACATTTGTTGTTTCCAGTTTTTGTTCATTTTTCTTGTACTTTTCATAGTGATGCAGAATCAAGTCTCGTTGTTTAATATGGTGATTTTTTTGAAGTTTTAATGATTCTATAGCTTTTGGTGATTGCGTTTGGCTTAAAGCATGATCAAGGCATTCGATGCACTTCTCTAAATAATTGATGCTATTAAATTTTTCAGCACTGTTTAATTTCAATAAACTTTCAGCCTTACGAGCGTAAAAATGCGCCTGCAATAATATTGTTTTGAAGTCATTATATATTTTGATGATAATGTCAACTTACATTGTTTAATGGAGCGTCTTCCATTGTTTAAATATGCAAGAATAGAAAATATTAGTTTCTACTTAAGAAAACAAATGTAACTAGTTCCCTTACTTTATCTCAAAATTTTTTTCATCGAATCAAACTTGAATTTTAAATTTCAAATTGTCGTTAAATATTTTCTCAATATTTAGATTTTCTGCTTTTTTTATCTTATCTAAGATGCCTTTTTATTAAAAAGGAGCCTTTAGCTTAGAAGCTAAAAGCGATCCAAATTTCAGTGAATGCTTTTTATTTTTCTATCTCAAAATTTGATTTTATTTAATTCTTTTACTAAATTGCAAAGAAATGTCAGAAATTAAAGCAAAAAATGACGCACAAACGAACGATGAAGTCTGTGAAAAACATTCAGAGAAATTGACAGAAGTTTTAAGAGAATACATAAAAGAACTGGGAAATAAACTACAGCTTGTTACAGAAATATCAAAAAACATTTATGACCAGTATTGCAAATCGAAAACTGATTTAAATCAAATTGAGAATATTTTCACACTTCAAAATGCAGCACAGAAAAAAATAGAAGCTGAAAACATAAAAGTTGAAAATCAATTAAATCAAAAAATCTCATTGATGCGTAATGAATTCTTAAATGAATGGAAAAGACTTTATAAATATCAACAGATGTATGAAATTATAAGACAAGAACTTGACGGATGTTGTGATGAATGCAATGTGCTTGATATGAAGTTAAAAACAGAAAAACGTGACTGTCATAAAGTTCTGTGCGAAGTCAAACATATTGTCAAACACAATAAATCAAATAAAACTTTTCGCGAAGATAAATTTTTTGAAATGACTAAAAAACGTGATAAATTTGCCTTGAAATTGAATCAATTGGGATCCGAAAATGATTGTCTTCGACATAAAATGTTTGAAATAACTAAAGAAATCGACGTTACCCGAAGTGATCTCAAAATTCAGTTTGCTTCTGTGAAAATGTTTGATGACTGGTCAATGGAAAATATAACAGAAAGAAGGAGAGTTTTGGAAGAAATGGTTAAAATTTGTCATGAAAATAGCAACCAAGATGAAGATTATCTTCAATTAAACAATAAAATTTCTAATATGGCTCGAGATATTGAGAACTCCAAAGAAACAATAAAATATCTCAAAGCTCTCTTAAATACGCTAACATCAGGAAACAAAAATCAAGAATGTAAATGCATTTGTAAAATTCCTGCAAAAACTCTTTATAAATTAATGAAAACAAACGAAAACTCAATAAATGCATTGACGACAGTTGATGATTCATGAAAATTAATTTATTGAAATTAAATATATTCACAACCAAATTTGAGATTCTATTTTAAATAAATTTTTGGACATTTGAGATTTTTATGAAATGATTTTTATGTAGAAATGCCTTTTGGAGAAAGAATTCTGTAAATAAATAAATCAAAAGCATTACCAAATATTTATAAGAACTGTTGACTTTCTTTTCTCTTTTAATTCGCTAAAAGGTGAATAAACTTTTTTTTTAACAACAGAGACGTAGATTTCAACACAATTCGTTAAATGCGTGTTATAAATTTGACAATATTTCTGTTTACTTTAAACTTCAAACCCTGAAATCAGATGATAAATTTACATAAGTTTTCAATTTCATTTTGGACTCAGAACCGTAATAAATGAATGATTCTTGAGAGAGTAAACATTAAACCGTTATTTTGAAGCTGACAACGAAAATATAAATAATCGCAAAATTTAATTTCTGGCAGTCTCTCGAAAGGAATACGACATAAAGGAACATTCAGTTAACAATTAAAATGTGGTTCAAATTAGTTGCAGCAATCGTTTTATCAAATTCCTTTGTAACTGCATCAAAGGATTGTGATGGAAGTGTCATCAACGAAGGGGGATTGATTCCGAGTTCACAAAAGAACAAAGCTGGTTTCGGAGAATTTCCATGGACAGTTGCACTTTATAAAAAAGATTCGCCAAATCCACATTGTGCTGGTGCAATTATTGATGACTCTACTATCATCACAACAGCTTTTTGTTTGACGAAGTAGGAAATTTAACACATCATACATTCTTAATTTCTTTTATTTTTTTTTAGAATTACAAATCCATCAGATCTTATCATTAGAGCTGGTCTTTGGGATTTAAATCGGACAAGTGTAGAAGATTATCAGATGCAACAACGGGTAGCTTCTGATCTTAAGCCACATCCTAAAAACACTTCACCAGACCCTATTGACAATGATATTGCTATTGTTCGTGTAAGTCAACCGTTCAAATTTAATCAGTATATTCATGAAGTCTGTTTGGATACTGGAAACTTAAAAGTATCCCCTGATGGCTGTTTCGCAACAGGTTGGGGAGCTGAAACCTATGCAACTCAAAATGAGCTTAGCCAGTATTTGAAGAAAATTCGAATGGATCAAGTTGATCATAAGACTTGTGAGAAACAACTTGGCATTGCTTTCAATGATCAAAAATTCACTCTTCCGGAAAGCTTTTTCTGTGCTGGCGGTAATGAATTTGATTTATGTATTGGCGATGCAGGAGCACCAGTAATTTGTCCAATCGTTGGTGTACCAAATAAATTTGTACTCACTGGTCTCTCATCTTATGGAGTAAAATGTTTTACTGAGACACCCGGCGTGTACACGAAAATTGTAAAATTCATTGATTGGATCAGAGAACAATAAAAAAAAATCAAATTATAAAACTAATTCAATGACTTGTTATTTTTTCAAGTTAAATGTAAAAGATTCTCACTAAAGCTAAAGATTTTCTATCTAATTCTTCAACTCAAGTTTTGTTTACATTTCGCAACAGGGGAAAGAATGTTTCACTTGATTTTGAGCCGCTTTGCTAAATGCATTTTTCCTACCCTTTGATGCATTTTTTAATTGACTTTCATACCCATTTTATTGACCTTGAAATTCGCACATTTTTTAAACACAATTTTAACTAATTTATAAGAACATCAGAATGATTCCTCGTCCGAAAAAAACTGATACGATGGATGATGTGCTTGAAATGCAGAATAAATATTTGAAACAAAAAACCGAAGAGAACTTTCAGCCAGCAGCTCAAGCCATTCGTCCCGAAGGTTCTTCATCAGAAGGTAAGTTTAAGTTGCAAAAATCTGAAAAGCATGTCTTTTATCAAGACATTTATAGAGCCCACTTCGAAACAATCAGTATTTGCAAAACGTCGGAACTTAAAACAATCCGAAGGTGATAAAAAGCTGAAAACTGTAGATGTAGTAGGTGAAGTTGTAGAAAGAGGTAGCAGTGGATGTAGTTCAGAAGAATTTGATGATGAAGCTGGACCATCTGCTGCAGATAAAGGTTTTCCATCCACTTCACCAATTGATATTTGTTCCCCTAAAAAGACAAAAGGCAAGAAAAGCCTGTTTTCACAAATGGTTAAAAGCCAGAAGAAAGTGCCACAAGAAGCTGCAGATACCGATTCCAATAACGATGAAGAAATGAAGGAAAGTGATGAAACGAGCTCAAGTTCACAAGAAGAAACAATTAAAGAGTTCAGTAAAATGACTGAGGAAGAGATTCTCGCTCAACGTTCAAAACTCATCGGATCCATGGACCCCAAAATGGTTGAGTTTCTGAGATCAAGAAAACAACCGAAAGAAAGTATCGCCAGATCTTCTCCAAGTAAACTCAAAGTTCCGCCAAAATCAATATCTGCAGATGAAATTCCAGCCTTAGATTTCCTCCACAATCCCAATGCAATGAATTGGCTTCACTTTGATGTTATTGAACCGGAAAAACTTGAATGGACTCGAAATATTGGGAAATCAATTCCAAATCTTCAGCCGGGTGAAACATATGAAGCGCGGTTTGATTTGAAGGGATTTCTGTTACCATATATTGAAGAAAATAAAGAGGAAATTGCTCCTGGGAAAGAGAAAGATGACCGCGAACTTTACATGCATGAAAAGGATCCACATCGACCTGGCTATGCGCTTCAAGAATTATTTAGGTTATCCCGTGCGAATGTCCTTCAACAACGTGTCACAGCCTTAAACGCCATTTCCGGAATAATAAATATTTACAACCAAGGATATTATGATGGAATTCTTGATCTGCCAATCACTAGAATTTATTTCTTGCTGCGTTTAGCTTTAGATGAAAACACGCCAGCAACTCTCGAAGCTTCAAGTCGAGCATTAGCAAACTTATTTTACAATGATGCCGATGAAACTCTTTTAGATCTTTTATACGAGACTTCTTATGGATTTGTTCAACCAATTATGGATAATTCAAGAGCATCTATTGCTGGAATAGGAGTTGAAGACACAGAAATCGACCTTGAATCGTCATTGAAGAATTTGACCTTAGATGAAGGAAGAAAATTATTCGAAAGCAATGTGGATGATGTTTACAATGAAAAGGACATTGATAAGCAATATCTCAGTGATTTACATTTAGCTGAAGTTAATCTTGCTGAGAGTTTCATGAGAACAAATATTCTTGAGCGCATCACTTACATTTTAACAGTTACACAACCCAGCACCGTGACGATAAATTCATGTCTCAAAATTCTGATAAGACTGAGTAGAGTAAGTCAAGAATTCGCAACGAAAATTCTGAACAAAAAAAATTTAATGGAACATATGATCGGAGAACTTTTGCCGACAAGTGGAAGTCCAAAAGTTTATCATTTGGTGCTTAAATTGTTCAGAGTGATTTCATCTTATGATCGAGTGTTGTGTCAGGAATTGAAGAAACTTGGAGCTGTTGAGACTGCCAAAAAGCTTGTGCTAATGACGCATAATTTGAATGTTGGAATGCTTAAAGTTCATATTGAAAGTTTTCGATTTCTTCGACTTTATTTCCATCTCTTCATCGATGAAAATCTCTTCAAAGAAATGGTGTCGCCGATTCGTTTCCTCATGGAATGGCATTATCAGAATCTGAACTTTCAACTTGAAAGTCATTTCATTGTTCGTCAACATGCGTGCGCTCTCATGTACCTGTTCAAATGTGGCGATCTAGTCCATACATTCTCATACTTCAGTGAAACATTCAAATCATGCATTTCAAAATGGTTCCAAATGGCATATCGTGATGGTCTCAATGAATTCTCTCAAAAATTACTTTTGTCAGCTGTCTTGGATATTGGAAAGCCGATTGTTGAACGTGCCACTGGATTCTTCTTTGATTTCGTCGATAATCATTTATTGAAGTTCCTTCAATCGCAGCATTACTATCGTATAACGAAAAATTTAACAACAACGTCACCTTTAATCAGAGATGGACATGATCGATGCAACATTCACAAACCGCTCATAAATCTCGGCTCGATTATTCGACGATATGAAGATTCACCGCCAACTCTCATCTTCACACCCGATTACTCAATCTTCTTCATAGATGCATTACTTAACTTCACCGATGCCTACAATAATTCAAGCAATGTCAAAAACAATGATTATTATCACAAAATTTGTGGAGCTTTCTTTAACGAAGAAGTTGAAAAATATTTCGAAAAGTTCTCAACGCAATACAGCAAAAAATTATCCACAAATTGGTTCCTTAAGGCTGAAATTAATTTCATCTATAATTTATTGAATTCAAAGTTGGTTCAGTTCAATTCGTGCTTATTGGCCGCGGTCTTCAATCTGATTACCTGCCTCACAAAAGAAAATTTAGCGAGAATTATTTCGCTCTTCAAATGTTTTGTGTTCAGTAGTCGATATTATTATGGGCATGATAACACGCAAGAAGAGTTTGAACGATGGAAGTACATTTATAATGGAATTGTAGTGTCAAGAGTTGGTGATTTGGTGAGTTGATCATTTCATGAAAGATTAAAAGATTTCTTGAATTTTATACTTAAATTAATTTACAGAGCAAAATAAAAATGAAGATTGCAGTTGCAGAGAATTGGAATCAACTCATCCTCACTGAATCATGGCCATATTCGCTTCTTATGATTCTTCTTTATCGTGCTGAAGTCGAATCAAGTGAGAAGATAATTGTCCACACAGAATTGACAGAAGAAGACATTATTGTGACGACATTAAAATTTACATTGATGCTTGAGAAAAATAATATTCAATTAATCTCGACAAATCAAAAGCTCATGTACCTGATGTTGATTTACTTTGGAGAGAATCGAAACTTTTTAGATCCACCAGTTAAGCAACTTATCTTGAAGAAGCTGAAGACAATGAGACATTTTCACTTTCCAAAGCGATTCAACATGAAACTCAACAAGGAAAAAAGTTTTGAGAGTATTTTTAAAATGTTCCTCGATGCTTTTCAAAGTAACAGTTTTAATGATGAAGTCTTTAGTATTTTCGTGATGGTTCCACTTCCACAAAAGTACGACATCAAATGGCGAAAACTTGTCTGGATGGAACATTCGACAGACTTAAAGTTTGTGACATGTAAGGAAGAAGATTTGTTCGACGACATCAATGAATATTTGTTCCCAATCGAAACCGATGCTGAGTTGTTGAAAGCTTACGAGCAAGTATTGAACTCAAATTTATTGAAGGAAGATTCTGTTTTGAGAAAAATCGCTGAACATCATGTTAAACACGCATTAAAGGAAACTTCAATTTCAACATCTTAAAATATTTTATTTTCACAAATTCTTTGAATAAATAACACTCTTCGATGGCTTTTTAACAGCTCTCGATGTAATTGAAAGTGTCAAAAATCATCTTTTATTCATTTTCATTTCTTTTGCTTCTTTGTTAAAATGGTCTCGACCAACAACTGGGAACTCCATATCTAATGCTTTCCTGGGAACTCCATAATGCCAACTCTGCCTCTCCCATGGCATTCTCATAGAACTTTTCCATTTCCACGATCTCTTTCTCAAAAGCATCACGACGGGCTCGTGCATCCTCAGCACGTCCTTTTTCCTCCAGAGTCCGTTGCTTTGCTTCCTCAAGGAGTCGATTGGCTTTCTCAAGGCGTCGCTCTAACGAGAACAAAGAAGCTTCCTTCTCTTTCTCCAAATCAACACGACGGGCTCGTGCATCCTCAGCACGTTCTTCTTCCTCCAGAGTCCGTTGCTTTGCTTTCTCAAGGCGTCGCTCTAACGATAACACAGAAGCTTTCATCTCAGCTGCCTTGGTTTCGGCAGTCTTAATGCTGGCTTCAAGTTCCTTCAACTTTGCAGCATCACGACTTCGCTCTGCAGTCTCAGCTTGCTGTTCGTCTTCCGAGTCTGGCTGCCAATCCAATAATATATATGAAAAAAATATGAAAAATTGAAATTGTTAAGAAAATGATTATGATTAATATAATTAGTCTTACCTCTTCTGCAAGTGTGCTTCCATTGCCTGCACCCTCACATGTGCACCGTTTAAGATCGCCAGAAACATTCCAAATGACACCGTCTGTGCTTTTTTCAAGGATTGCTTTATACGGTGTTTTTATTTTCATTGTTACACCACAATTTGTTTTTCTAAAGCCAGTGTGCTGTAGATCTACTGATATCTGGAAATTAATTGTAAAATTTAAATTAATTAACATTCAATTGATTCTTGATTTCAATTGTCAATAACCGAAAATCGATTGAACAATTTAAGATGCTCGAGATATCGTTAAATAAAATAGGTTAGCTTTAAATAACGTAGGTTTAAAATATTACTCACCAAACGTTTACTGTTGTCTTTGCCTTCATATCGGGTGTTTCGGGTGACCCATCCCATTTTCTTGACATCGAATTGCGGGAATCGTTCTTGCAACTCGTTGCCAATAAATTCATCAAAATGTTCTTGTGAATTTTTTACTTTTACAAATTCATGCTTTGCTTTGGCGTATTCATACATCTTAGCAAAGTCATTGAATTCATTCCGGATTTGTCCTAAACGACGTAACTTTCTTGCAGGCATTGTTTCCACTTCAATTTAATTGTTTAATTTTTAACAAAAATTTAGCACGCGCGCCAAATTTCGAAATTTTCAAAACAGGGGCATTTGCGAAAAACCCTGTAATTTCGAAATTATTTTTCAAGTGTATGTGAACTCAAAACTTTTTTTAATTTTAATCAAAAAATCAACTTGGAAGAATGTTATTTTACTTCATATCACTTTAAATCGAAGAATAGAGCAGAAGTTAAAAGTGGAACAAAAAAATATTTAAATATACAGTTAAACTTTGATTAACAGCTACTTCGATAATCAGATATCCTTGATAAGCGGATATTTTTTGGCACACACTCGAATTTGTATGAAGAAATGCCCCGATTATCAGATATCCTCGATTAACTGGTGCCCCGATAAACGGTGGCGAAAGTTGTATGAAAAACTGACCTCAATAAGCTGATAAACGAAAAAATTTAAAATCCGGGGTCTTCATTTACTCAATTCGAATGGCGCGAATTTTTATAATATTGTTAATTCATCGTCTAACTAGCATTATATTATCATAAAATATAATAGATAATATTAAAATAATATAATATCGGGGATTGTCGGGCTTAAAAATATATTT
>CVRI01000047.1:2555352-2652185 GCA_900005825.1 Clunio marinus | reverse complement strand
CCCTAATATCGGGGATTGTCGGGCTTAAAAATATATTTTTATATTTCTTCAACACCCTCGAATTCTTGATAAGCAGATATCCTCGATTAACAGATATTTTTTTGTGTCCCTTGAAATATCTGTTTATCAAAGTTTAACTGTATTTAGAAAAAAATAGCGTGAAGAATATGAATACAAGTCAAATGTCTATGAGCCAATTTTAGCGACAATTTGGATATGATCATAAATAAAAATTTGGTCACCACATTCAACCACATCAGTGAAAACACTTCAACACTCGGATTCTCAGGTAAAAGTAAAAAACTTATATCTTCATGTAATTTTTCTTCAATTCCTTATTTCAGGTGAATGCATTAGCAGTAAAAAACTTTCTCGCTGCTGGAGGATTTCAAAGTACCTATTCGTTTAAATGATTTCGGGAAATCAAAAATTTTTAAAACCAAGGCCAACGCCACGAGAGATATGGGTAACCTGCCTTGCAACTTCATATTGTTGTTCCATTGTTGAGAACATTTCATCTGAAGGTTTTGCTGTTGCTTCTTTAACTTTTGGTGCTAAGAAATTAAGGTTGTTAATTTAGTAATTAATATAATTAAATAATTTTACCATCTTTGATTCCCATCAGCCGCATGAATTTGCTTGCTTTTGTACCATCTTCGTCTTGAGAAAACTTCGCTGCACCCCATTTTGTTGCATCAACTGGTTCATCTTTCTTTCCGCTCCAAATGAGTTTTCTCTTCTTTTGCTGTTCAGCAAATTTGTTAACATTGATGACATTCGGGTTGTAGTAAGCTGGAAGTTCAACAGACGGTGCTGTTGGTTGTGGTTGTTGCACAGCCGGAACTAATGAGATCAGCGGTGATTTTTGAGGAGATGAAGATGATGAAGCAATAGGCGAGCTTTTCTTTGTGAAACTTTCCTTTGGTTGTTGAATGTTTTTATTTATTTCAGTACTCTTGCTGCTGTCACTGCTAGAAGATCGTCGACGACGAGATGATTTCTCTTGAGATCGCGAGCGACTTCGTTTTCTTTCTCTTCGACTGCTTTTGCTTTTATTATGGCGGCGCTCAACGGATCTTCTTTTATCCTTTTTGTGGTCACTGCTGTGACTGGTTCTACGACTACTTTTCTCATCTTCACTATCATCTCGTTTACGATATTCATCCTTTTTGGTTCGACTGTATTCTTCATCATCACTTTTACGATCTTTGTTTCGTCTGCTTTTCAAATTATTATCATCATCATGTCTTCTTCTATCTCTATAATGTCTCTCTTCACGCCCTCCTTTTTTGCAGTAATCATCATCCTCGTCTTTGTAACGTCGTCTTGACTGAAGCAGAACAAACATAAACGTTTAAGTAACCACTTAGGAATTAAAAGTTGTTAAAAATCTCACCTTCTCATACTCATCACGAGAATTACGACGTTTGTAACTCTTCTCGTGATCGCGATCCTGTGAAACAAAAAACATAAACCAATAAAGATCTGGAAAGTTGGAAAAAAATATTAGAATTTGCGTTTACAGGATGATCGAAGTGTGTTTGTTTCTTGTGAGAAAGGCTTAGATGATTGCTGAAATAATTTGCATGAAATCAACAATCATCATGTCATGAATGTCAGCAGAGAATGTCTAATTAGAAATCATTTCAATTAAACAAAAAAAAAACTTTTGTTACTTACATCAGAATTCTTTCATATTTAGGGCTTTTTTCAATCAATTTAAAAACACGGACTTTCATAGACTTATCTCATGGCAAGATGAAGATCGTGCGTGCTTCAAGGGTCTACAAATTATACTCACGGTCAAGTCTTGCTTCGCGTCATCGTAACATCTTATTTCTTATCAATTTTATTTTCTTTATCTCTAAGTATTTTTTTGTTTTTAAAGAAAATCGGAAATGTAACACGATTTTTGATCAACGGAAAAAATTGATAAACATGAATTAATAAATGCTGTCATATTCAGTCATAATAACAATTAAATAAATTCATATAGATATTTCTAGGAGGAAATGAATGAAATTATGAAGGTGTGAATTTCCATTTTTTTCTAAATTTAGATTTGGTGGAAAACTTTTAAGGGAATCAATATTTGACAATGTATGTTTCTGTATTTACCTTTCTACGATGTTTTTTAGTCGAAGATGACGGAGAAGGCGATAAACTATGCTTTGACTTATGTTTTAAATCTTCAGACTTGGGAGAGCAATCCATATTATAATTTATATTTTACTTTTTAATATTTTCTATAGTTCTATAGAGTTTTAATCATTGGCGGCGCTGCCATCGCAAATTTCTTGCACGGAAATTTTTACTTGCACGGAATCAGAGTAACTTTGATTGATCTTTTGTCCGAGAACGTTTCAGTGGCGGCGCTACGATCGAAATGTTTACACGGACAAAATGTTTACACGGACACTTCTGTACATTTTGTATGGAAGGTCAAATCCGCGCGAACCGTCGGGGCACGAGGCAATTATCTCGAGACGTCATAAACAAAAACCCGGCCAATATTATATGAAGATGGGTACGAGGCTTTCACAAAAATAGCAAGCTTTACAAAGGGGCCACATGGTTCTTGTGTTTTGGCTTTGAGTCAAGAAAAATGCATTTAACATTAATAAATTTCTTCAAAAGAACAGTTCCTGGACATGTCTTTCGAGGAAAACGTCGTCTTGTTATGCAGCCTACTAGGAAAACAATGAATCAGTTAATAAGAAAGTACGAAATTCAGGAACAAAACATGAAATATTTATTGAAACCTTACATTACTCTGGTAATTTAAATAATGTGATTTTCTTCACAATTGTATATTTTAACTTTATTTATTTGTTTAGGAACAATCCCAGGGCCATGCTAAAGATCTTGGAAAGACAGAGGCGAAGTTAAATTTTTGGAATAACAACCCGATTAAACCACCATTTAAACCTCATATAAAAATAGAAGATCGCTTAATTCACTTAAAATGTAGTGAAGCTTGGGACTAAGAATTGTTTTTTCTCGTTAGATTTTAGAAGTTTTCCCTCACTGAATTAAATAAAAATAATTCTAATCAAATATACTTCGTTTCGCTATTATTCTATGTAGGTATTCTTTTATGTAATATCTAATGATAAAAAAGTCCAGAAAAGATTTCTTTTTAACTTATCGTTATTATTTTATTACTTTTTTAAAAAACACAGAAAAAGTAGATATTTAAAGATCAAAAGTATAAATATCTAAGCAGTTTGTTTGAAACGTTCTAATCGCTTTGCAGCTTTCTCAGCATAATCTGATCCACTATCAGATTTTGAAGATATTTTTGGCGATTTTTCTGAAATACCAAAGCGCTCTTGACGCTTCTGAAGTTTCTCTTGCCATTCTGATTTCTTAAGTTCGGGAACCAGAACTGTTCCAAAACGCTCAGCTCGTTTCTTTAACTTCTCTAAAGACAATGAATCTGTTTCATTTTTGGTAGTTGTCTGTGGAGTTGTTGTCGATGTGGTTGAAGAAATACCAAAACGAGCAGCGCGAGCTTGTAAACGATCATCTTTATCATTTATCGGTGCAGTGATAGAAAACTTTTTAGCGCGAAGTTCCAAACGATCTTTTGATGATAATTCCGAAATTTTGACAACTTTTTTTTCAGGCTCGTTTGATGATTCTTCAAATGTTATTGTTTCTTTTTCGTCATCAGGCTTTAATTCAATGACAGGAACAGAGACTGATATATTTCGCTTCAATGATACCTTTTTTGCAGGAACTATGACACTTTCAGGTGATGTGGATTTAACAGAAACAGATGGAGATTTAAATGTGTCATTTGTTGATTCCAGAAGGGATTTTTCGTCTTCTAACTCATCATCCTTTATTTAAGAAAATTCATAATTATGTGAGTTTCTTCAAAAAAAATTTTCAACTTACATTAAGAAGATCATCTTCATTTAGAATCTCGCTGCTACTTTCTGATACAGCTGATTGAAGTCGTTCAACAAGTTCTTGTTTATTTCCAACTGTGTTTAATCCTTTCGTTTTCAGCATTTCTCTTAGTTCGGCCACCTAATAAAATACAAAGTAAACAAAACATTGGTTAAGTTTATAAAATAGTATAAATTTCACACTATCGAACCTTTAGTTTTGAAAAATCTTGATCCGACATGTTTGTAGTATGTTTAAAATACAATTCAATTATTTATTAGACTTCAATGCTTCGAAAAACTAGTTTTATGCCACCAATTTTTTTTGTTTTACTGGCAACTTCGACAGATTTCCCTTTAAAAGGGGAAGGGAGAGATGCAAAGAAGTTACAGTCCCAAAACAAAAAATTTGAAAATATAACCGTTACATTAATTTCCCTATCTTCGAGTACTACAAAACCACCTTATCAAGTGAAACTTATCTTTTTACCAGTAGCTCGAAATACCTAAGTAGGTAGTTAGGTATTATGTTAGAAGATAGTTTTTTATTACAAAATTGGTCAATAATTTAAAGTGTTGACTAAAATTTATTTAATAACAAAGAATATGAAAGTAATAGAAAAAGACTCACTAAATTAAAATTTATTTTTTATTTTGACAATTAAAACATTCAATAACATTGCTAAGACGATTAGTTATTGTGTTAAAAAATATCTGAATAAATTTCTCACACGATCTTACCAAACTGCACATTTCTTCTCAGGGTTCAAATTAGAACCTTGGGGACATGAAAAATCTCGAGCAAATTCTTCTGAATTACTCATTGGACCATTAACTCTAAATTGACTAGGTGAATGAACACCAGTTTGCACTCTGCTTTTCATTGATTCTTCACGATAAACTGCACACCAAATTTGACCGGCAGATATCCAAAACATTTGTTCCGGTGTATAATCAAGACCAGGCATTTTTTGTTCAGGATTATCCTTGGCCCATCTTACGTAAGCTTGGTAAGATTCCTTTATTCCACCATTATCAGCTATATTTTCGCCTTGGGTGTTAATTCCATTAACATATAATGATGTAAGAGGCTCAAGATAACTTCCATACTGTTCAATAATGCATTGTGCTTTTNCTTAACAGAGGTGAAAAAGTGAAAACTATTAAACAAAAATTTCAATTCAAATTATTTTTCAGGTTCGCGACGCTGTTCTTGAAAATTTCAAACGATATGATCGTGATCGTCATTTGAATCAATTATGTAGCGATGATCTTGAACTTTTGAAGAAATGGCGATTTGATCAGAACTTAACAGCAGCTTATGCTGAGTATTTGACAGTTCAAGGCTGGAATGATATGAAATACATGGCAATTGAATTTCAAAGAACTTTTCAAAATTTAATCGAACCAAGGTTTTCGAGAGACAAATTTAAGTTTGGATTCACTGACACTCAACGAACTGAAGCAAGTTACAAAGCATTTGCTGAAGGTTTATTTGGACCAAATGCTGAAGGAGTTATCAATGCAAAAGCTGAAAGTAATCAAAGCATTTTGTTGCGACCTTATGAAGCTTGTCCCGAGTTTTTGAAACAAGAAGAAAGAGCTAAAGATCAAAATTCTGAATATTCAAAGTTCATGAACTCAGATGTTTACAAGAAAGTTTTTAAAGTTGGAATTTATGATAGCGAGTAGTGCGTAATCTAATTAATAAAGGTGAGCCATTTTAAAAATTTAAATGCAATCTTTTATCTGAATCATTCACTCAAATTGAAAAAGAATGAACATCAATAATCTAAAGTGTTGTCTGAAATTTATTTAATAAAAAAGAATATGAAAGTAATAGAAAAAGACTCACTGGTTTAAAATTTATTTTTTATTTTGACAATTAAAACATTCAATAACATAAGCAAGACGATTAGTTATTGTGTTAACAAATAACTGAATAAATTTTTACACGATCTTACCAAACTGCACATTTCTTCACAGGGTTCAAATTAGAACCTTGGGGACATGAAAAATCTCGAGCAAATTCTTCTGAATTACTCATTGGACCATTAACTCTAAATTGACTAGGTGAATGAACACCAGTTTGCACTCTGCTTTTCATTGATTCTTCACGATAAACTGCACACCAAATTTGACCGGCAGATATCCAAAACATTTGTTCCGGTGTATAATCAAGACCAGGCATTTTTTGTTCAGGATTATCCTTGGCCCATCTTACGTAAGCTTGGTAAGATTCCTTTATTCCACCATTATCAGCAATATTTTCACCCTGGGTGTTAATTCCATTAACATATAATGATGTAAGAGGCTCAAGATAATTTCCATACTGTTCAATAATGCATTTTGCTTTTTCCAAATATGCGTCACGTGTGGAATTCGCCCACCAGTTTTTCAAATTTCCATCAGCATCATATAAACTTCCTTGATCATCAAACCCGTGCGTTATTTCATGTCCAATAACAAATCCAATTCCACCATAATTCATGTATTGAGGACGTTCAGCATTGAAGAAAGCACCTTGTAAAATTCCAGCTGGGAATTTTATTGTGTTTTCCAAAGATGAGTAGAAAGCATTAACAACTGCTGGTGTAACTTCACTGCTCCATTCATCTTTATCAATAGGTTCGCGCAATCTTGATCGACTTCTTTTGGCTGAAGCGACATTCCATCCCGTCAGACCATAAACTGATTCGTAATATTTAGTCTCATCAATTGTCGCATCAAACGTGTCGTAATATTCAGTAAGTTTCTCATCGTCAAGCAATTCATCTGCAAATCCTATTTGTTCTTTCATTCTCTCAGCCTTATCTATTGCGGCTTCTTTCGTAATGTCATCCATCCAATCAATATCGTTAAGAATGATATTGAATTCATTTTTAATATTCATGACCATTTCTAATGCTTTTCCTTTTGCCTCTTCATTAAAATGCTTACGAACGTATAGAGCTCCGAAAGAATGAGGGAAGAAGCTTAAAGTTGTATCCACACATTCTAACCATCGTGATTTCTGCGTGACACTTCCAGTAGTGAGTCTGTTGTATTCTTGTTGTCGAGCTCTAAAAGTACTTGGAAGATAATTAACAGAAGAAAATGCTTGACGCCACATAATGTAGTTTGCAATCGTTCTTTTAGGAGTAGTTAGAATGATATCTCTAAGATCTTCAAAAAAGGATAAAACAGAAACAATGACAGTGTCATCACTAGTCAATTGCGTGTCTTCAGGCATGATGCTGTTGAAGTAACTCAACCAATCGAGATAATCATAGTCAGCTTGCAATTGAGATATTTGTCTCAAATTATATAAAGCTTCGGCATCTCTTCTGTCTTCACGACGGATAGAAATCTATCAGAGATAACAATTTGTTAGTTCATGTTAAACTTCAATGTGTTCATAAGTACCTCTGCAAGTTTTGTTTCAAAGTCTAAAGCATCTGCCATTTGAGTTTCCGCAGCTTCCCTTGTCGCTCCCATCATCATAGCTAAATCAATTTGATAATCATGATAAGCTTGAACAAATGGTTCAGTTCTTCCTTCTATCAAATATTCACGTGCAAGTCCCAAACTTGTTTGATCAATCTAAATTATAGATTAATTACTGATTGAAATAGTTTGTTTAGTTAATGATTTAAATATTACTCTTATAATGCGTTTTGTTGATTCTTTGTTGTCGGTTGATATTGAGAAGGAAAAGATGTAACTTGGGGAATAGCCAAACGAACTGGCCATAGCGATTGCATTTTCCCATGTCCATGAAGATTCATCCCAGTTTTGTACAGTAACAGGCCAATTACCTTGTTGATTGAAAACTGCAGTAATTGGTGAAGTTCCGAGTGTTTCAATTGTGTCTGTATTATAACATGCTTGATAAAACTTTTTAAGATTTTGAAATGGCATGGCTTCGTTATCAGAAATCGGTTCAATTACGATTGCTCGAAGTTGTTCTTTCATTTTAGAATCGATTATACTAAAAGCAGAAACTGTCGACTTATCATCTGGTATCAAAGTTTCCTGAAAATTTATAAGTAGACCAATAAATATTAAAATGTTATCGCTTGCAGTAAATTTACCTTCAAGTAAGTACCACAGGCAAACTCAAAAAAGTTATCACATCTTAAAAAGAAAAAAAACCACTTGAGATAAATTTGTTTGCGTTAAATTTATAGACTTACGGATCAGCTGCCAGGTTCATATTTGAAATAACACTTGAAGATTCCTGAATACATGTTGGAGTGAGACAAATGCCGTCATTATTGTCACCGCTATTAACTCCGACAATAATAAGTGTAATCATAAAAGCGAGCGCTACTATAACAGCAATACAAAAGGACGCTGTCAGAGTTTTCTCCAGTGAAGTCCTTTGTTGCCACCAGCCTTTTTTTCTGAAAATTTGTAATAAAAATATCAGGATATAATTGATACGTCTGATGTTGATTTTTTTATAAGAATGTGAACAACAAAAATATATTCTAATAGTCTGAAAACCGTAGATCGTTTCACATTCTTATTAAATATATCATCAATTGTGTGGTTTTTTATGTAAATATCCAATATTCTTAATTAATCTCAATGTAAAACTTTATGAGCGTTTAGGCCTTGAAGAAATCTCTTGAGAGTTTGAAATAATTATTTGTGTTTAATTGTACATTTAAATTAGTTGAAAGTTTTTAATTTGAACTCAGTAGAAAGTTCTTATATCAATATTTTGTAAATATTTAATATGTCATTTAATATTTTTTTGCAAACTCTATTTAAGTTGATTCTAATTTTTTAACAAAATTTCTTTTGATTCAACTACACAAAGTTAAAAAACTGTCTGAAGGTTATTTGATAGTTTTATGTAAAGTTAGTCTTAAAAGTTGGCACATGACTGCTTTTTTAAATAAAAAAATTATTGACCATTGATTGAATTCTTACTCGCTTTCCATTTTGAACAATTCTCAATTCCACGACTGTTAGTAAGGAAAGTTAAAATTCAACTGAAGTGTAAGCACTTAAACTTAAGTTATTTATCAATATAACATTTTATTATTGTTGGTCGATATCTCTGAACAGAGGGATATCTTAAAGTAATCAATCTCAGCATTATTCTTGAACTCAAGAGGTTATTTGATAGGAAGATTTGAGTTTGTGATTTTCAACACTTATATATTGAAGCATGTTATAAAACTACTTTCAAAAAAAATATTATCTGAATTTTCCTTAATAATCATCGAAACTTTCTCAGTACACTGAACTAAATAGGTAGGTAATTCTTATTTCAGGTTGAATCAACGCTGATGTGCTTCTTTTTCTTATCTTAGCATATAAAAAACAAAAAGTTTTTCTGGTTGAAGGAAAATAAATGAATAAATATAAAGCAACTTCTTATGAAAACATTAGCGGAATTCTTGTTCTTTGTAGTTACAATTTGAAGTGGCTTATCACTTAACAAAAGCGGTGTTTATATTTATTTTATTTACTCTTCCATTATCTTACATGCTGAAAGCTCTAAATAGTGCCGCGATAGTATAAAGCATACTAAACAGTTCAACTATCATTTCATCACTGTTTTAATTCTGTGAAATTTTATGAATTTAAATGAAACAACTATTTAAATATTCTCAGTAGCTGCTGCAAAACAAAGATGTTCGAACAATTTGAATTCAAAGAAGCACGTAGTGACATCTTTTGGTGGAAAATTCAACATTTTAAAATTCAAGAAATCTTTAACGATCTAAAACGCCTAATTGTGTTTACAAATTGTGAAAACGAGAAAATTATAGAATAAAATAATATTTGATAAGAAAGATGCCTGAAAATAGAAAAAGGCTTGAGAAAGATATTGATAGTGCCATAGTTCATCGTTGTATTGAGCTGAAATTTCCTAGAGATTCAATTTTAAATCCGGAATATGTTAGAAAGTAAGTTCAGTTTTACGATTCAAATCATTTATTTCATTTTTGATTTATCTTCATAGAATTGATCGATCAAGACAGATGCCATTATTCCGAAATTTTATTGAAAGAGTTTACTCAAAAGACAAAGTTTCTTGTATTCGAAATAATCTGCTTATTCATTCGTGTAAAAAAGACAATCAAACAAGACACAATACTAAGAATGATCCAGCTCAACTAAAACTGTTATCAGAAGCAAGAGTATTAAAGAAACACATTGAAATAGCTGCACAGAAACATGACGGATTGAAACAAATCGAGAAGAAATTGATCAAGCAATTGAAGGATCGAGGTAAATTATTTAATTTATCAGAATATTTATTTAATAAAGGTAATTATTTTACACTTCATTAGACAATGAATCAGAGAAAATTCCAACAATCAAGAAGGTTGAAATGAAAAATGTAAGAACGAGTATTCTTGAAGCGAAATTGTCAACCATGCAGGATCAATTAGAAAAAGGAAAGAAATTGAATCTTGATTTAAATAAACTATTTATGAAACAACCTTTACCAAGAACCTTTGCTCAGATGGACACAAATTTAAATGACACCAACAATAAAGAAATCGATAAATCCTTAGAAAGTATTGAATTCTTCTATGAATCTTCAAGACGAGGTGAGAACATCTCACCCAATGCTTTATGGAATGATGTGACTAAATCACTTGGTGTAATTCCTAACTACAACATATTTGAAAGGATCATTAAGAAAATGGAACATCAATGCTCTGTTCTGTCTAACAACACTTCATTAGCTTCATTAGATAACAATAGCAAATTTCCTTCATTAGCAAACGACGAGCACTTGTTATTGGATCTGAAACATCATCTCATAAATGAAGGAGTCGAGGCGAATATTAAAAAAAAAGACATCGAAAAGATAAATGCAATTTGTGTTGAAAGCATTAATAAAGAAGTTGATAAGCTTCAATCTTTGTCAATTTCTTTTGATGAATCTTTGGAATGCGATGGAGGAGGCATTAAAGGTGAATTCATAACTTTGAAAGTGCGACTTTTTCTGATCGAGGGAAAAATTAAATTTGCTAATGAAAGTGTTGAAAAATTAAACCAGAAACTTGAGGGAGCTAAAGATCTTCCAATAACATATAAAATCGCAATTGAAGAGAATCAAACAGCGCGTGAAATCATTGGATGTAAAATTAATAAAATTCAACAAAGCATTGCTCAAATGCATCAAATCAAAGAAGCAATCACTGCTCTTAGACTTTCAATGAGATATGCAATTCAACGTGAGAAAAAGATGAACACACGTCAAAATAACATCCACACAATGTTGAATCTTAAAAGAAGTGAAAATGCTTACACTCCGAAGCATCATGATGAACTTCAAAGATTCCTTGACATTCCTTTCGAAAAGTTTTCTTCTAAAAATGAAATAATTTTCAATCCATTCAATTACAACTTTGATTTTGATGATAAAGCTGATAAATTGCTTCCAATGAGATTTCAAAACTTTAAATTTCTTCTCAACTCACTGAGGGAATTCTTCCACTTTATGCAAAAAGTAAAGCAGATAAATGGAAAGATTTTATTTGAAACACCGAATGAGCTTGTTTTTGACAGTTTTCATGATAAGCTGATGATGAATAGAGAAGCCATTGCTGAATTTTTGGATGAAATTGTAAAGATAAATGTCACAGTAAACAGTTCATTGAGAGATTTAAATTATTTAACTGACTACACGATTCAAAATCCACTCAAAAAATTTGTTCCTTCGAGGAAAGTTGACGGTAAAACTTTTAAAGAAACTGAAGAAGAATTTAAATTGTATTACAACATGTTTAAAAATGATCAATTGTAGTATATTTAACATGTCTTTGTTTTCAATAAAATATTCTTGTTGTGGCAATTCTTGTAATATTTAAAAAAAACTTTTGCACTCAATAAATGAAGCAAGTCAAAGGACTTCAAATTATTAAAAACTAATAGAAGCTCATCTTATCAATTAAATTTATTATTTTACTTATTTACAACAAAAATATCTAAGCAGTTTAAGATTTTATAATGAAACGTTTTATGATGTTTTTGTATTACAATTTTGAAATTTTTGTTACTTGATAAAGAAAAGATAAATTTTAACGTCGTGACGATGACCATCGACTTCCTTGTCTTCTGCTTTCCTTTCGATCTGCCTCAGTGATGTTTGATGTTTGATTCATTAGAAGTGCTCCGTTGTTAATGTTTGAATTATTCCATGCAGAATTAACTGGTGATTTCGATGATGAATCTTCTTCCTGACCATGTCGAGGTGGTGGAACGCTGATGTTAAGTAGTGATGGAATTCCAGGTTTGTTTTCATATCTCATATCAAAGTCGTTACTTCCTTCATATTCGTCATAATTACTACGAAATCTCTTCACATCCGTCTCACTCTCATCATCATTTTCAATCTCATTTTCATTTTGATTTGATTCAGTATCTTCCAACTCTTCGTCATCTAAATTAGTTATGATTGCATGATCTTCAATGAAATCTTCGGCACTATAATCAGCAAAATCTTCATAAGGTAAAACATCACTAAGTTCTTCAATTTCACCAGAATGAATATATTTGTAGAGAGAATCAAATCCTTCAAGAGTTGCTTGATGAAGTCTTGAACCAGCTGAAAAAGAATGAAATATTTAATCATTTGAATCATGTTTAATGAGTTTAACTTATTACGTATTATTTTAAGTTCCTTCCCATAAATTTGAATTTTTTCCGGTTTAATATCTTCTAATGGGAGAATACCAGGAAGTCTCTTAATCATTCTTGATACTACATCACGAACGCATTTTAAAATACTCGCGCTATCATGTGCTGTTGTTCCGTAAATATCAACCTCAGTTCTACTGGTGGATTCAACTGGAATATCTGTTGATGTTGTTGTTGGTATTGTCTTATTAATCGATGTTTTCTTCTCACGAACAATAGAAACATCAAGATCTAATCCAGGAATCAGTCCATTGTTATTATCAGTATTAATAACTGGGTCAGTATTTGCAGTAATGATTGGAGGGTTTATAATTGATGGCGGAGGTTCACTTAAACTTATCTGCAAGTCATTGAAGTCATTGCGATCATCAATCATGCCACCCATGCCAGGAATTGTAATATGTTCATCCATTTCATAATCTTCCAATCCTTGAAGACTTGGTGGTAATGTGTTCAAGTTGTATTTATCTCTCATTTGATCACCTGGTCGATTACGTGTCCAAAACTTTACAGTATGATCGTTGGAACCTGAACATAAAATGTGACCAATTGGATGCCAGGCTAAAGTCCAAACGATACTCTCATGAGCGGCTTCAATTCCACCAATTTCTTTATCGGTGCTGAACAAAATAAAAAAACAGAATTAAATGAAATTTTGATGAAGAATTGAAAAGAAATTATTTACCCAACGTTCCAGAAAAGAATTTGTCCATCAGACCCACCAGATGTGAAGAGACCTTCATGCACTGGATGCCATGTAACAGCACTAGCTTCCTTTTTATGTCCCCTGAATGTTTGAAGATCTTCTTTCAAGTTTCGTAGATCAAAAAGTTTCAATAAGTGATCTCTCGATGCAGTTATCAACCAGTTTCCATTGTCATTCCATTTCAAATCCATTACAGTCGACTTATGTGCATGAAGTGTCGCAAGCGCTTGTCCACTCTTTGGATCCCATAATTTTATAGGCTGTTGATTATCTTTACTACCTGATACAATCAATGACTTTTGTGGATGCCAATGAACACATTTAACGTCTGAGCCATGCCCACGCATAACTCGTTCTTCCTGACATCGTAAGAAATCAAAGATTCTCAAAGTTCCATCGTCGCTACAAGTTACAAATTTCGAATCCGTAGGACAAAAGCTGTTGAAAACGCATACAGGAAAAGAAAATGATTTTATGTTGCAAGATTTAGTGTCAGCAAAGGCTCACGATGTGTGTTGAGAGCATTAGAAATTAATTAGACCCTGGATTCATGTAACAATCAATATGATTAACTAAGACATCTTGTCAAAAGGAAAATTAGACTCTGAACAGTTGATATTCTTGAAATAAAAAACCTTTATAAGAAAATTCTCGATATGATACAAAAGACTTTGATTATGTTGAAAAATATCCAAAAATTTATTCAAGAATTTCCAGATATTCTACAAGCTTCGTTTTTCTTATGTATTAGGTAACTTTATAATTTTGGTCTTTGAATTAAGCAAGTTTTGGACAAAAGTCTTTATTTTTTGATTAATTTAAATAAAAATATTATCACAATCATCAATCACAGAGTGTTCAATATGAATATCATATAAAAGTTAAAGTATCGTGAAAGATCCTCTCAATTAAATCTTTATTTTCATTGAGGATCTTCAAACTCATATTAATGTGTATGATTTGAGAATTAAGAACCCGCGAAAAACTTTATTATGTATCAGAATCTAATTAAACGGTGTATTAGATTAAATAATTTATTGTGAGGTCAGCATGGATGTGGGGGAATTTCCACATTATGTTTTTTATTTTATTTTATTTTTATTGAATAAACAAAAGTTCATGAATCTACCTTATTCCTCTAATTGGTTCCTTATGAGCTTGAAAACTGCATACTTGGTTCATATTCGATTGCCAGTATTTCACATATCCATTGTGGTCACCTGTTACCATCCAACTATCGTTATGAGACCAAATCATTGCCCGAACTGAAACTGTGTGGGCCTGGGAAATTATTTTTATTTATTTTTTCAATAATTTATGGTAATGAAAATGAAAATTTCAAAGAAATTACTTGTAGGATTGTTTCAAAGTTAAATGTCAATCCATTCCATAAAGTGAATTCTCCGGAACTTGCTCCGGTGATCAATCGACGTCCTTCCGGAGTCCATGCGAGTGTAAAAATTGGGCATCTCATTTTGTTTGTTGCTGTTTTGACAAATCTTGTAGTTATAGCATTACTTGGATTATCGAGATAACTTGAAGGCGGCATCAGATCGGGAATGTAGTTATTTTCTGGTTGAAGAGCCCGACGGTCTCGAGAATCTCGTTGCCAGACGCGATTCTAAAATAAAAATATAAAGTTAAATATTATAAACTCGAAATTTCATTGTTTACATACTTCAATAGCCTTTATAATCGATGAATTATAATCTACGGTTTTTCGCATTACACTTTTCCTCAGACGCTTTCCGTCAAAGTCATCTTGAACTTGCATCCCATGTTTATAAGATTTATAAAAAGGCTTGTGATGGAAGTTGTGATTAGGATTAAATGGTCTTGGATGATGAAAATTTGGTGGAGGCTGAAAGTTAGGTGGTGGCATCGACAATTCGGGTGGTGGGAATTCCATCTTTCTGATATTTAATGTACTTTAGATTTTTGATAAATATTTCTCTTTTTTCAATACGCTTTCATATTATTAAACTATAAAGGTATTTCATGCACATTCGCGGATATTTCTACGTTTTGCAAATAATCGTTGACAAAATTTATGAAGCAATTTAATGTTTTACAATTTCGTTAAGGTTTATTTTACTGAATTTAATGACAAATTTTTAGAATAAAGTATTACGAGCTTGATTTTCACGAGTAGAAGAAAGAAGCGAAGCGAACAATCGAAAGATGCAAAAGTCTTGTTTGTGATGCAAACGCATGACAAAACCCTTTTTCTTCCCTGAGTTAGTAGACGAACGTGCAAAGTAAGTAATTTAATTAAAAAATACAACTTAGATCTTGTTTTCTTTAATGAAAATTGGTGAATATAATAGAATATATGACATGAAGTTAAAAATAGTTAAAGTGTAAAAAACAGAAGCTCAAAATAAAGCTAAAATGGAAATATTTTTATGAAACAAAAAAATCTAACAACATAATTTAAAATCTATTTAATAAGTAAATCATATTACTTATGTCAACTAATTTTGCAATGCATTCGTCAAAAAAATGTTAAGAAGATTCCTTAATTTAATTAGTTCTTCGATTTTAGATCAAAACATACAAATGTCTATAGGTTATGTTATATTCAACATTAAACATTTAATGAAGATTCCGTACATTTTAATTGAAAGTTTATTAACATTTTCCTTTTATTCTTTTAGAAAACTCAAGATGTCACTCGTTTTACCCGAGAAGTTTCAACATATTTTACGTATCATGAGTACCAACATTGATGGTAAACGTAAGGTACCAATTGCTATGACAGCTATCAAGGGTGTCGGTCGACGTTACTCTGGTGTTGTCCTCAAAAAAGCCGATGTTGATTTGAACAAACGTGCTGGTGAATGTACAGAAGAGGAGGAAAGTATAAAAATAAAATAAAATTTAAGAATGATTTTAACAGTTCACAAATTTTCGTTTTCAGGTTGAAAAAATTGTCACAATCATTTCTAATCCACGTCAATACAAGATTCCAGATTGGTTCTTGAACAGACAAAAGGATATCATCGATGGCAAATATTCTCAATTGACATCTTCATTGGTGGATTCAAAATTGCGTGAAGATTTGGAGCGACTTAAGAAAATTCGCGCTCATCGTGGTATGCGTCATTACTGGGGACTCCGAGTCCGTGGTCAACACACTAAGACAACTGGTCGCAGAGGACGCACAGTTGGTGTGTCGAAGAAGAAGTAGACACTTCTACTTCCATCAATTTTTATAATTTGTTTAGTATTTTCTGTGAATATATAAAATTTCATAAGCTGAAAATACAAGACAGAGCATAACATCTACACTATGATTCCGAATTCATTGAACAGATTCTTTTACAGCGATTTTGATCATATTTAACAGCATAGTAAAAATTTAAATACAAAAGCGTTCATTCTAATGTTCATCATCTTCGAAATCAATAAACACAATTGAACAGGTTTGCTTATATTCAACACACATTAATCTGATCCGATAAGATTTTCTTGCATTCATTAATTCAACGACGATCGATGGTGATGTTCTGAAAAAATCCAGTTTATCCAGATAGATTTGTGACTTGTGAGCAGCATCGTGTAACATCGGCATGAACATTATTTTTTGCGTTAAAAATCCTCACTAATGATTGAAACATCACGTCGTTAGGTTGTTACTTTTTAGTCGGTTTAATCGCTCAACGCGTAGAGTTGAAATAAAGTTTGTGTTAGCTTAACATTTTTTTTAAGTGTTCATACAAGACATAAAAAATTATTCTGTCAAGTTTAAACACAAATAGAAAAAAAATATGGAAAGAGAGCGCAAAGAAAATTCAGAAGTTAAACTACTTGATACAAGTGATCTACATGATCCCGATATAATTATAATGGATAATAGAAACGAGAATGGCACTGATAATGAAGAAGATCTTTTTTCAACAAATAAGTAAGTTTTTATTCAATCTCAGCGTGAATGCTTCGTTTTTTTTTCTTCGTTGCTGTCATATTTTATCCTGTCATTCTATGAGACCATCCACCAAACTCTTGAGATTTATTTTCGATATTTTAAAGACTTAAAAGTTTACGTAATAAAATATTTTAGATTTTCTTATATCAAAAGTGAAAATTTTATTGCAACGAGTGAAGACATGATACACATAATAATTAAATTGCGTTTTAAAAAATTAATTTAGAAATAATAAAAATTACAATTCTTATTGTTACCAAGGAAAAGTCAAAGGTTAATTATCGGCCCGACTAACAATTATTACGAATAGCAGAAAATAATCGTAAAGAATGATTTTAAGAGCTTGAGATCTTAACGAAAACATTCGCATTCATCTATGTAAACACGTAGTACCTTAATGATCTTCAACTCTTTCGAACATCATCAATTAACAATGATGTGGTCGTAAGGACGACTTCCCATTGACAGTAAGAATAAATAATTCTCACATTCTCGCATAATCATCTTTATCATTTATTTAGATACCTACGTATGCTATTGAGTTTTTTTTTGTGAGTATTCATTTTATCCAAATATTAGTGAAATCAGATTTGGGATTCAAAAAGTTTTGGCAAATCGCACACTTAAAAAAAAAGAGAAAAAAAACTCAGGTTCCTTATCTATCTTATATGTTTTCTGAGCATGAATGAAATATTTGGCGCCGAGAATTCCACCAAGTTCTTCTGAAGACATACGGTATCAGTTTGTGATTCATTGCGGAAGAGAGAAAAAGAGTTTTCATGAGTGTTGAAAATCTCAGCCGTTTAAACGCGACTTAACCGGCAACAGAGAAACGAAGAGAAGAAAATTTTAACAATATAAAATCGAATACTAGCTGCAAATGTTTCTCAGTTATTTCGCGCAACCCGGCAGAGTTACTTGCTTAACAAAGTTCCCCGCAGTCTCATGCGTTCTGTGTATTCTACTTAAGAAGAATTTTAACGTTTATTTGACAAAAAAAGTTACTTAATTATCAGCTTTAAGAACAGATTTAATTCAAAGAAAGAAGTTATTTCATAAAGTAAAATTTAGAGACAACATTTGTCAGATATTTAAATATTTGTTGTGTGCAATTCAAATAAACGTATAATTATAATCACAACTTAAATTCTTCATAGTGATTCGTCATGACACAAACAGTGATCAAGTATGTAGAAAAGCCATTAAATTATGATGTATATTTGATAAAGTTCATTGATAAGAAAAACCTTTTGCTAAATATTTATTACTGTAAAAATTCATTTACAACTATAAAATGTAGAGAAACTGACAATACAAGATCCAATAACATTTTTACTATAAATGGCACATGTTGAAAGTGTAATAAATAAGAATCATTATTGGTGAATATTAAATATTTACTTGAATTTTGGAAATACAGAAAACGTCGCTTATAAATATGTATTGAAAAATAAACAAATTAATATTTTTTATGAATTAAGTTTGTAGAGTTTTTAAGTTATTATAAAAAAATTGTGTTAATTAAATTCTTATATAGACGCTTTCGATTTGTGATTTCCAATGAATCGTTATCAAAATCTTATTTTTTTTATGTTTAAGCGACCGTTAAACGAGCAGCATGCGATCGAAATTTTAAACTTTTCCGGCCAAAAGGGAAATTAAAAAAGAACAGAATTGGGTTGAATAAAAACAAACTTTCAATACAGGTTTTGTTTTAAAATTTTAACTTTTTTTTACGGGAATTAATTAGCGGATGAAACGTATTAATTTATTATATGTTAAAATATCAGTTCATAAAAAATTGAAGCCAAATGTTAATTGATTTGAAAAGAAATCATCACAATTCCAACGCCAAAGTGTGACAATCGATCGATTTGAAATGAAAGTTTCATCAATAGAGAAGTAATCATGTAGAAAATTCTATGGGAAGTTGAAATTTGGTATAGATAACTTGCATTGATGTGTCAAACGCAAGATTTAAATTTGCAAAGTGCTTATCAATTAACTTCACATTTCGTATATTAAATAGTATGAAGTTCTCATATCATTTTTATTACATTCATATCAACGAATAAAGTCATTCATTTCTAACCAAATTACATATTTTTAAACTATCTACACAAGTACATAAATATATTTCGACATGTAGATTCGGAAATGATGATATGGATGCAATACATTGCTAGTTGTGTTCAAACAAATATTTTAAGACTTTAAGAAGCGATGATTTGCTGTTAAGGTCTTCCATCTTCATGAATACGAAAATAAATAATTTCTCTGACGATCGGTCCGGTTTTACTGGCTTCAACTTTTTTACGTAATCAACTCGTTGCGAGAGTTGTTTGGACTTTTACTTTTGACAAACTACACATCGTCATGATTTCTTACAATTTGCCAAGCTCATTGTATTGTACTAAACACATAGTTCGTTTGTTCATAAGCTGATATGTATCTATCTCATATTCACATGAAAACAGGAATAAATTCCGTGGGAGATTTGAATTCACTTATTATTCAAGTTCATTGCCATTTATAAAACAGAACATTTTAAGTGAATAAAATACGCAAATGAAGCCGCAAGCGGTTTATTTCATAAACATGATTAAACTTTAAAGTTATTCCTTGGTGCATAATTTGATGAGTGTCACGGTTACTTAAATATTTATTAAACTACCATTCGATTTATTTTATTTTAGAAACATCGCTGAAAACTTAAATGGTCATTAATTTAAATTCAAAGTAGAACTTAAAAACACTCTTAAGAATTAACTCTTTAAAGGAACTCTTTAAATGAACTGTCCAGAGAGCTTCTTTTTAAAATTCATACAATGATGAAAGATAAGTTAAATTAAGTTTACTTCAGCAAAACCAGCGGTACCTTTGTACAACAAAGTAAGGTGCGTTTGGGAATGTCACTTTCCAATGCTTATCAATATCTTTAACATTGTTTAAAACAAACAGATTTGAATGAAGAATGAAACTGTTGATAGCGACTAATGCATTTGTGGACATTAAAAATAATTAAAATCATTCAAAAATAATTTCACAGTAGAATCAACTTCACAGAATGATTTGGCAAAAGTCATTATTTTCTATAAAATATTTTCTGCAATGAATATTTAAATAACTCGATAAATTTTTTTTTGGTGTCAATGAACAAGAGATTACCAATAAACAATGACAATTTGGTATGCCGCAGCGAAACTCATGTTAAGCACCTTTGCAAAGACCTCCATATTTTCGATTTCTTTTTCCTTTCTGTTTATTTGTATCTACATTAATTCAACTTTTTTTATACAAATGAATACAAAAAGATTCAAAATTCAACAAAGAATGTTTTCAGCTAAATTTGACATCATTCAATATAAAAACTTGTCAAAGAAATGTAACCAAAGGTACAGGTAATGCCTCTTACCTTCTCGTGATCGTAATTTAAATCAGTTCAAATTAATTTATTTAATACTTTTCAAGATGTGAATGATCTGAGGATTTATGTCTATAAGAAACTTCATTTTGTAAATCATCTTTTTTTGTATGTAATTTAATAACAATAAACGAATCACTTTTGTTCAGATTAAATGATTTCAAGTTGTCTATGACGCAAATAAACTTATTCAAAACTCAATTTGAAGTGTCTTTGAATGATTTTACGATATTTGTTTCGCTTATAAGCGTCTATTAAGTACTCTTCTTGCATAATCAAAAGCATCTTTTAGATGTTGATTTTTTACTTCATTTCTCTTGCACCAAACAATCAAATATGCGATGATTCACGAATCAATTTATAAATTTACAAGCACTTTATTTGCGACTTTAAATTTCAATGTCCACTTTTATGTTTGCAAATATTTTTGACCTGCACAAGATGCCGTTACATATATAAAAACAAGACTCGAAATCTCTTAGTATTCAGAAGATAACTGAAAGCATTTAAATAGCGGTCACTGAATGTATTTATTTTACATATAATTATCAACTGCAAACATAAAATTTGTTTCACTGTTGCAAAACGACTCTTTTTACCAGAAAATGTTTATGTTTGTAAGGTAAAAAACCAACCTACTTTATTAAAAAAAGAAAACAAAGCTTAACTTAACTTTCATTAAACTTTTGAAGAAGAAAGTTGAATCGCGATTAGAATTTCCAAACGTGAATTGAAAATTTGCTGTCGTTCCATCACTTTTACTCATTTTATAATAATAATTAGCGTTAGATTATCCAACATTTACATGTGTTGAAGTGAGAAAAAAAAACATTTTTTTTCGATAATACAAGCGATATCCAATGAAGCATGTTTTTGATATTATCTGCAGATAAAAAGATCTTCTGAATATGATAAACTTTTTTAATTGTAGAGTGTTACATTATATAGTTGAAGCTTATACTGTCACAAATATAATTCAAAAGAAAAAGTTTTTAATATTACAGGAAAGAAGTGGAGAGTATCAAAGATCAACAATATGCATTTCTATAATAAAAGTTTTTCTACATCTTTAAAGTAAAGCCACATCTTTAGAGTCTAATTTTCTTTCGAAAACACCTGATTTGAATTTCATCGAATTCAATTACTTGAATATCACAAACTTGACATATTTTTATACGAAGTATAAAAAAATTCACTCATCGGATTATCGCAAAATCGTAAAAGTCAATTTTACATTTTACGATGGTCAAAAATCTATTTCAAATTTCTTATTGATAATTAATCATCAAAGCTTTGAAAACCCCGCTGATAACTTAACTTTGAACATTTCGTATTACTATGCAGATATTTACGTTATAAATGCATGACAATCTTTACTTTATTTACATGCATCATGCTTGTATATGTCTTAACGGAATTTATATTGAATTAATGTCGCAGCCAATGTCCGTGATTATTGAAATGTTTGAAAATATCATAAATATCTGAATATGAGAAAATGAAAATACAAATTTAAGTCTTAAATAAATATTATTTTGTAAGTAAGCGAGCCGTCGACCTCTCATCTCTCTCTTTCATTGTTAAATTAAAACATCAATAAACATCACGTTGTAAATGCAGATGAACATTTTTAAAATCTGAATTTTATGGAGTTGAACATGTTCTTCAATTGTTGTTGTAAGACGAGAGAAGAGTAAAGAAAGCCAAATAAATGCATTTGAGATTTTACAGGCATTAGTTAGTGGACAATAGAGGTGTTTATAATGCTCATTATGAAATTTGAAGCTTCTTCAACATATCTCCCAATGGCGATTAACGATTGTATAATCGTTGAAATATTTTTCGATTCATTAACATTTCATAACATCACGTGACGATTAGTTATATGTAAAAGGTTACGACTTACTTTAACGATTAAATCAATGGACGAAAGTTTTTACATGAACAATAAAATTAAGAGCAATATGTGAAATGAGAACAACAGATTTACATTTTTGTAGGTCAAGCTTTTTTAAAAAGAAAAACTACAGAAAATTCACATAGAAAAGCTCTTAAAAATTACAATTTTGTTTTGACAACTTTTTTTGAAGTGAAGTTTATTTATGCCATTGTTTGTATGCGCATGCAAATAAGTAGAATTTTTTGTTAAAGACAAAAATATTTATAAAAACATATGTTTGAGAATCACTCAACAATTGAGTCTTTTTATAAATATTTTTATTAACAAAGTTACGGAAGTTTGGTAGGAAGAAATGACGAAAATATTTCTTCATTGGAATTCTAGAAAAGGAAAAGTTTCTGCTTTGCAACAGATTGAATTGATGAAAGTTTATTCGGATACAATCACAATCGCAATTCTTCGTCACTTTTCCCTTGACATTTCAAATCAACTTTACAACCATCACCAACATTTCGTAATAATTTAACCGGATGCTTTAGTTTCCGAAATGAAAATGCAGAGCATCCGTTATTACCGCCACTTCAATTTTCCGTATCTTCTGTTGATGTCTTTTTGCAATAAAATTTTTATACATACATGTAAATACTCTTGCATGTGCTGTTAGATAAGTTGTATCAGATCACAAGTGAAATTATGAAATATTCAAAATTTGTTTTCGTTGAAAACATTCGTGATTTGATATTTAGTCATTTGCCATTAAAAGTGTTTCTGAAGGTCATATCGTTGATATAAAAACGTTTAAATATAGAAAGTTGAAAAGATGGAAAAGGTCAAAACATTTAAATGCGTTGTTTTATAGGATAAAATGACTCGAATCATTAATTTCAATCGGAGGGAAAGAAAGTAAAACGATTAAGTGAAGAAGATTTAGAATAAACTTTAAATGAATGTCTCAACTGTCGATGTAACCACGGAAGCACGTTGTCACCTTCAAGCTGTTTTAAGAAGCATTTGAGCGATTCTTGATTTAAATGTTAAATTAGACTGAGAAGTTCATGGATAGAAGCTACTAATGGATAAGAGAGAAATGTTTTAACCCCGTGAAAAATGAAGTTTGCGTTGTTATCCTAAAGATGAATGAAAAAATTACGCAGTGAAGTATTTTAAAGCTTTTCCAACTTGCAAGCATTCATAACAATCTAAAATTTTATTGAATGTTTTGAAACAATATTTGCCAATAGTTAAAAAGTTCTTTTAGAAATTAAAATATCGAATAGAAATTGATATCGAAAATATTACAGAAATCTTGATCTAAAAATTACGAAATAACATTGAAACTGTTAATTATTGTAAAACCATGAAATTAATAATTTCTAAATGTTCATGTTTATTGCGAAGGTTCTTTAATCTATGAATATCTTTTATTTTAGAAATCCTAACTGGTGGAGACGCAGAACCGGATTAGAGAGAGCACTTACACTTGTTAGCATAGTCTGCAGTTTAGCTTTAATTGTACTTATTATTTCACTTGTTTCTGTGATAATGAATGATAAAACGAAGGAAGGTATGAGACGATCAATAAATTTTAAATATTTTGCACCAAATTTCAAGTCAATTTTTTATCAGAGTCAATGAAAGCAGAAGCATTGAGCCAGTCACCACGAGTTCAAGTTGTAACAGCTGAAACAGCGACTTACAAATCTAAGAATAACAATGGCAAGAAGGATGATATTTGTTTGTCACCAGGTTGTGTGCATGCAGCATCTAAAATGCTTGAACAAATGGATCGAACGATAGAGCCATGTGATGACTTTTACAACTTTGCTTGTGGTCAATACTTAGAAGAAACAATTATACCGGACGATAAAGTTTCGGTCAATGCTTTCAGTGTTATTAGTGATAAACTTCAAGAACAACTCAGAACAATCATCACTGATCCAATCAGAGACGAAGAAATCGAACCTTTCAAGATGGTTAAGAAACTTTACCTTGCCTGCATGAACAAAAGTAAATTTTCAAATATTTTCATTAAATTTTTTGTTTTTAACTTCTTAATTTCGTTGAAGCTTTAATCGAGGAACGTGGATTGGAACCTCTTTTAAATATTCATGAATCGATGGGTGGTTGGCCATTATTAAAAGGCGACAGTTGGGATGAAAAAGCATGGAGTTGGCAGAAATCAGTCAGAGATTTCAGAAAGCGTGGATACTCGCCCGATTATATTTTAGATTTCTCTGTTGGAACAGATTTGAAGAACTCGACAAGAAGAATTATCGATGTAGGTTCATTCTATAATTAATATTATTCAATTGTATAATGTTTTAATTAACAGATTGATCAAGCAGCTTTAGGTTTGAGCAGGGAATATCTCGTACAAGGTTTAAACAGTTCAATCGTTCAAGCCTATCATAAATATCAAGTTGACATGGCAGTTCTCTATGGAGCTGATAGAAAAAGAGCTGAAAAAGAAATGAGGGATGTACTTGAATTTGAATTCGCTTTAGCAAACGTATGTTGAATGTTAATTATAGTTCCCTCTAGAAATTCTTAAAACTCTTCAAATTTCTAGATTTCCTTGAAGAATGAAGAAAGAAGAAATGCAACAGCTTTGTACAATCCCATAACAATCAGAGAACTTCAAAAGAAATATCCTTACAACAATTGGGTTTGTGATCACTCAATATTCAACTTATAATGTTAATTAACATGTTTTCTTTCATATTCAAGCTTCAATATTTCAACGATATTCTACCTGAAGTGAGTCAAGTGACAGAAGACGAAATTATCATCATAAGCGTCATAAGTTTCTTTGATAAATTGGGACCACTTCTTGAGAAAACTCCCAAAAGGTTTGAAATTATTTGAGAAGGGAAAATTGCCGACATGTCAATTAAATTTATGTTAAATTCCTTTAGAACTATCGCAAATTACGTTATGTGGAGAATAACTGGCTTCTCGTCATACTTCTTGACCGAAGCATTAAGAAAACGTCAACTTCAATACAGCACAGCGATCAGTGGAAAGCAAGAACAAGAACCCCGATGGAAGGAATGCATTGATTTGGCTTCAGGAAGTCTCTCTACTGGCTCTGGTGCACTTTACGTCAGAAGATATTTTAAGAAAAACTCTAAAGAGGCTGCACTTGAAATGGTAAACTCGATCAAAGAAGAATTTGAACAAATCTTGAAAACAGTTCCATGGATGGATGACAAAACACGAGCTGCAGCTCTTTGTAAGGTTGGAACAATGGTGACACACATCGGCTATCCTGATGAACTCATGGATGATAAGAAACTGATTGATTTCTATCAAAACATTACAATTGATGAGAACAAATACCTCGAGTCAATTTTAAATATTAACGTCTTTGGCACTGATCGTGCCTTCAAGAAGCTTCGTGAACCTGTCAACAAAACTGATTGGATCACACACTCAAAACCAGCTGTCGTCAATGCATTTTATTCTTCTATAGAGAACAGCATTCGTAAGTCGAAAATAGGTTTGATTGGTGATCATAATTCAATAACTGAACACATTTTGGTGCACTTAAAATATTCTCAGAATTCCCAGCTGGAATCTTGCAAGGACAATTTTTCTCTGCTGATCGGCCACGCTACATGAATTATGGCGCTATCGGTTTTGTCATAGGACATGAGATCACTCATGGATTTGACGATCAAGGCCGGCAATTTGATTCAGACGGAAATCTTGTCGATTGGTGGGAAGAAGACACAAAAACTGCTTACCTGGAAAAGGCTCGTTGTATCATCGAACAATATGGAAACTACACAGAACCCAACGTTGACCTTAAACTTAATGGAATTAATACACAAGGAGAAAACATTGCTGATAATGGCGGCATAAAGGAAGCTTATCTTGCCTACAAAAAGTATGTTAAAGACAACGGAGCTGAACAAAAACTACCAGGGCTGAATTACACATCAAACCAACTTTTTTGGATTTCTGCTGCACAAACTTGGTGCTCTGTTTATCGACCAGGTGGGTTAAATTCTATAAAATTATCTCAGACATACCGGAAATTATTTTTAACTTAAACAAAAAAGTAATTGAACGATTTAATGTTTTGTTCATTTCTTTCTTTTCAATTCTCTCTTTTATTATAATTCAACAGAGTCAATGAAAATGCGAATAACAACCGGTGTTCACTCACCAGGAATGTTTAGAGTTCTTGGGCCAATGTCAAATATGAAAGAATTTGCAATGGATTTCCATTGCCCAATGGGATCACCCATGAATCCCGTCAAGAAGTGTGAAGTTTGGTAGGCAGAAGGAGACAAAGAGACTTGTGAATTCATCAATTGCGAGATAACTAAACTAAACATTAATTTACCATGATTTTTTATGTATTGTAATTTGACTCGTAAAGTATTAAATAAGTTTAAAGAGAATATAAATAAAATTTATTGTGAAGTTATGGTTTGGCGAAATGTCTTTAGAGTTATCTCTAGAGATGCTCAAACCTTATTGTAGACTTAAGTAGATGACATTCTTGTTGTCTGAAAAATATATCTCAATATTTATTGTTGAAAACTTTCAACTGTTAAAAGTTTCCTTCTTTAATCTCATTTTCCCAAATAGTTTTACAAATCGGCTATATAAAGTTAGATTATAGATCTTAGGGAAATTTATTATTTTTAGAATCTTTAGACGAATTTCTTGCTGTTTTCGTTTAGTAGTGACTTATGTCGTGATATCTTCACCTCCCACGCACTCTCTTTATCTAGATTGATTATCTATACGAAAAGATGAAAACGTTTTCTTTTATCTCTAGAAGGTCTCGCTTTGGGCCTGATTTCGTTTCCTTTATCACACATAAAATTAACATAAATAAAATATTAATTCATTCTATATTTGGGATTAATTGGTGGATTAGGTAAGATTTTTTTTAACTTAGTTTAGTCAAACAAGAATTAAATTTATGATAAAATTTCAAGAATTATAAAAAAATTATGTTAGTTTGCTGTTTTTTGTTACGTTATTATTGATTTTTTGACAAACAAAAGAACAAAACAAAGAACTTAATGTCAGATAATGAACAAGTTTTAGCATTTGAATAAATTCTTTAAAGATCGACTTTTAAAACGATAACATTTTGAGTTTTTTTACTGATTTCAAACAAATATTCAATTCATTACATTCTTAACGATAGATTTCAATGCTTGTAAAAGTTCATTTATTTATAGCCATTCATAAAGCACAGCATTCGACTGTGACGGAGACATATTCAACACTATTTTTTGTTGTTTAAAAGGCATGAATCGGGGAAAATGTCGAATGGATTATATTCTGAAAATACGAGCGTATGATTACAGTCGGACTTGTAACATCAACAAATAAACATCGCTTGTCTGTAAAATAGTAAAAGAGAGAAAAAGAAAAATAAATCATCATTGAAAACACTTGAAAGTTAATCATTTCGTTGTCATTGCATAATAAACTGTGATGAAAAGTGAAGAGAAAAGGTATTTAGTGAATACATTAACTGGCTTTGTTATTAGTTCGCTGTGCACGCTTCATTTACTCAAATTAATCTTGCAGATTCTTCCTTGGCATTTCTGTATTTATTACTCTCTTAGTACTAGGTGAAAGTACGCAAGACTTTTCAAATAATGAAACTTGTAATACATCAGTATGTCATGATGAATCGGAAGCCATTCTTGCGAAACTTGATGAGGCAGCAGATCCATGTGACGATTTCTATCTATTCGCATGCGGCAATTTTATGAACACGACGATTATACCAGATGACAAAACATCAGTCGAATCATTCACGGTTCTCGATGATAAATTAAAAGAGCAGCTGAATGAAATTTTAAACAGTACAATTAAAACTGATGATATTTTGCCATTTGTGAACTGTAAGAGACTTTTCGACGCCTGTATGAATGAAGGTAATGTCATTTTTATCATCAAATACATGAAATATCATATTTTAGAATGATTTTAGAGTTGATCGAGGATCAAGGGTTAAAACCCATTAAATCTGTTATTGAATCACTTGGTGGTTGGCCAATTTTGGAAGCAGGAAATTGGGCAGATAATGTTTGGTACTGGCAGAAAATTCTACTTAATCTTGAATTAAAGGGTTTCAGTTCCAATCAAATTTTTGAAGCGAGTATAGGAATTGACATGAAAAACTCGACTAGACGTGTCATTAACGTGAGTTTTGTTGGCAACCTTTGATGATGTTAAAAAATGAAAACTTTCAGATTGATCAACCACATCTTGGAATTGAAAGAGAATATCTTATCAAGGGATTAGAAGATGAATTAGTGCAAGCATATTATCATTACCATGTTGATTCTGTGGTAATTTATGGAGGTGATCGTTTCTATGCAGAAGTTGAAGTGAAAAAAGTTTTGAATTTTGAGATAGAATTGGCAAAAGTTTGTGGATTTTCTCACTCTTTAAGTTCGTTTTATTTAATCGTCTTAAAAATATTTCAGATACTCATTCCAAAAGAAGAACGAAGAAATATGACACAGATGTATCATTCAATAAAAATAAAAGATTTCCAACACATGTTTCCGATTCATGATTGGGTAAGCATACACGACATGAAATTCTAAGCAACGTCACGATATTTCACATGGCTTAAGAATCTTTTTTTCATTCACATTATCAAGTTGAAATTGTTGATATTTTATTTAATTCATCCATGGAGATATCGTTCAAGCTTAATCATAATTTTTTATTACTTTACATTGAGTAAGCACAAATGGCAATTTTTTTAATGATTAATTTGGTTACAGTTGAAATATTTCAATGAAGTTCTACCACATGATAGTAAAATAACTGAGGATGAAGAGCTCATTCTAACTGATTTCAAATTTATTCTCGATGATCTTTACAATTTATTGAAGAACACGCCTAATCGGTAAATAAAAGCAATTTCGAGATTTATTAAAATAATTTAATTAAATTTGATATTTTTAATGTTTCAGAGTGGTTGTCAATTATCTGATATGGCGAACGTCTGCATCGATCGCTGATTATTTAAATAAAGCTATTCGAATACGTCATTTGGAATTCACGAAAATATTGTCAGGCCAACAGAAATCTGAGCTAAGATGGCGTGAATGCGTTGATACAGTCTCGTCTTATCTGCCAATTGCCACGAGTGCTTTATACGTGAGAAACTTTTTTAATAAAGAATCAAGAAACATCGCATTAGAAATAGTTGAATCATTAAAAAACGAATTTCAAAATATGTTGAAGTCAGTCCCATGGATGGATGAAACATCAAAATCAGCAGCCTTAGAGAAAGCTAAGAAAATGACAACTCACATTGGTTATCCTGATGAACTTTTAGATGACAATATCTTAATTAAATATTATAAAAATCTTTTAATTCAGGAAAACGAATTCTTCGAATCTATCTTAAAAATATCAAAGTTTGAAAGTGAAAAAGATATGAGTAAGTTTAGAGAACCTGTCAATAGAAGTCATTGGGAAACGCATTCAAATGTAGCATTGGTCAATGCATTTTATGATCCAAGTGAAAACAGCATCCGTAAGTTTAATAAAATATAAAATCGACAAAGATTCAACTTTAAAATATTCTCAGAATTCCCAGCTGGAATTTTGCAAGGAATGTTCTTTAATGCTGATCGGCCACGTTACATGAATTATGGCGCTATTGGGAGTGTAATTGGACATGAAATAACTCACGGGTTTGATGACGAAGGCAGTCAATTTGATTCAGATGGAAATCTTGTCGATTGGTGGGAAGAAGACACAAAAACTGCTTACCTGGAAAAGGCTCGTTGTATCATCGAACAATATGGAAACTACACAGAACCCAACGTTGACCTTAAACTTAATGGAATTAATACACAAGGAGAAAACATTGCTGATAATGGCGGCATAAAGGAAGCTTATAGAGCTTATACATCTTACATTGAAACAAATGGAGAAGAACCGACACTGCCAGGGTTAAATTTTACAGCCAAACAACTTTTTTGGATTTCTGCTGCTCAATCATGGTGTTCGATACTTCGTCCAGGTAGGTAACATTTAATAATTAATTAATCGATTTACTAAGTGTATTTGTTATTCACTACACAGAAAAAATGAAACTTCAGATAACTGTAGATGAACACGCACCTGAAATGTTTCGAGTTAATGGACCGATAAGCAACATGAACGAATTCTTTGAGGATTTCGAATGTTCACCAGAATCTCGTATGAATTCAGAACAGAAATGTGAAGTTTGGTAAAGAAATAAGATAAAGGGTCTTGTAAACTTTGTACATTACAACATTTAGAATTTAATAAGAAGAAACTTTTAAGAATTCTTAATTATTCAACTTATGCTTTCGTTTGTAAATATCTTGATGAATGATGAGTGTTAAGTTTATTTACAATTTCTTTTTTGCCATCCCAAATACCTATCATCAATAAAACAAACATAAAACAATGATTTCCATTTTAAAACATGACTGTCTGCGTCTTCCTTGCGAAATGACTCAGCGATTAACTTTTCTTTTGACGTCAGCTGTAAAATGAAAAAACAAAAATTATTGAGCGGGTTTTGTGTTTCTCTTCATTGTTTTACTCAGAACCGGAATTTTTACTTTACATATGTAAAAAAGCTCTTTGGTGAGCTTTAGATAAAGCTTTCGAAATATGAACATAACATGTCATTTTTTTCTATTTATAAGAAAGAGATTCAAGCCAAAATTTAATTAAAATTGTGAATTTTTTGATGCTAAAATGTTTATGACATTTATGAGAATAATTATTGGCTTAAGCATTAAACAATCATTGAGAAAAAATAATCGAAGTCAAGGAGAATTAAAAGTTTCAATGCAAATGCCATCACCTCTTAAAAGCACAACGATTGAATGCTAAAATTGAAACATTTCCGGATATATTATTAACAACATAATAAAACACATGATCAGTTCAATTGTAGCTTAATTATGAAGTGAAAAAATTTTTGCAGTTCAAAAGAAACTTCTTGTTTATTTTTGAACAGAACAAAATTCGAGGGTGTGTCAGATCTTAAATTTATGGGACAACTCGCTGCATTCTAACAAATATTCGAGAATCTAGCTGAATAAATTTCACTTTCTAAGAAATCTTATTAACATGAGAAATTTCCAATACGTTCATATTTGAGGCAAAGGTTAAAGGATATACAATTCATTGTGAATGATTGGATAGTTTCCCAAATTCTAGATTAAACTCGTCAAGAAGATTCAAAACTTCTCCGAAATTATTGATGAGTAATCAAGGAACTAAATAGCTTATTTTTGGTTCATCATTCTTTCGTCATTCTTACAATTTTTGAATTTAAATTGTTTGACAGTTTGTATCCAGAATACAGGAATTTCCCATATGGTACAACATGATCGATCAACGTCGGACTCGTCAAGTAAGATCTTCGACGATGTGTGTTGTGTCGAAAGCACATTCATCTCCCTGGAATATCTGCCTTCATGGTGTAGTTGTTCTTGTTTCTTAAAATTTTATGTATGTGATTGAATATTAACAACCAGCAATTCTCTCTCTATTTGTCTTAATAAAAATTCATGTCACATATTGTGCGTCTTCTTCTGCATGCGTTGAGAATTTTTATTTAAGTTTTAAGGAAATGGAATGTCACAATTTTAAATAAATTCATCAATTTTTTTTGAGGATAAAATTTTCTCTTAAAAAATATAAAGAAAAAGCTCGAGTTGAAGCTTTTAGATCAACACATAAGCTCTACATTTTTAACCCTTAATTTCTTTCGTCATGAGAAAGTATTTTTATCCCTAAAATTTCATGAAAACTCGTGACAAAATAAGAAAAGTTTAATTTACTATCGCAAACATTTAAATGTTGTTAACACTCACTTAGTTCATGAATTATCTTTATAGCCATGAACGAATATCATTATTAACAATTTTTGTTTAATTTAAGATTATAATTGCTGATAAAATTGCAATTCCATTGATCTGTTGGCATGAGCCACCTCACCGACATCAACAAACAATCATCTGAATTGTCTCATTTTCCAAGCTCTCATTTATCTTATATTTGCACGATCAAAATATAAAAAAATAAAACAGCAATAGAATATTTTTCTCTCTCGCGCTCATGAATGCTACGTTATTGCGCAAAACTTTTCGGCTTTTAAAAGTGTAAAAGCTGAAATATAAAATGTTTGTGCTTTGAATTTTTGAACTCAGTTTAAGTTAAACGCTCCTCAGTAAAGCACAACAAAAATTATAAGTTATTGCAATATTTAAGCCTCAATTAATAAGGAAAATGATTTTAAAACAAGCTAAAATGTTTGGTGATCACCCAGATCTTATGAAGTAATTATTTTTAAAACTTTACACCTCATTGGAATTATAAAATGTCAAGAAACTTTGGAATCATTTGCCGATCATAACAAAGCATAATGAATAAAATTTGTCGGTGTTTAAATATTATTAAAATCTACAAAAGTGATAATTTTGTCATTCGATAGCGACTCAGAATGAAACTAAGTTAATTAAAAAATTAACAAAATTAATATTTGCCTAATTCATAAAATAATTATGAAAACATTTCATTCATAAAAAAATTCTATCAAAAAACGTGTGTTCGTAGCAAGTGTTTATCCAATGAAATTATCAATGTCAAGTTTCTTTTTTAAAAAAAAATTGAATATGATTCACCTTCGAAGAATAATCATCAATATTTGCACGATTATTTGGTATAAATAAATGGTTTCATATCAAATAAAGATACGGTGGCTTCCGATGTTAAATGTTTCATTACGGTGAAAGTGACGAAGAGTTCCATGGAAGTTGTGGCAGCTATCATAAGTTGCTAACTAATTTTTGGAAATAAGTTATGACAAATGAAACTCATTGTTTTATTTGTTGTAATTTTTTGTGCTAAAAAGCTTTGTTGTTGCAAAATTCTCGACGTAAATATTATTTTAGAGCCAAATATGAAGGTATCTAAACAATTGATCAATCAATTATTACAGAGAAATGTTTTCAGAACGTTTCACTCTTTCAATAAATTCATTTTTTTATGATGATTAAGCAGAAAAGTTCAGATGGCTCAGCGTGATAGCAAAGTTAGTTCTTAAAGGTTCTTTCAAAGACTTGATCTTCACGTCATGTGAAAGTCATCTTGATCACATTTCTATCTGGATATTATTCCATGTTTAGACAAAGCTTCATGACAGCTTGTGATTTAATATACGATGTCCAATTCTAATTTACCTTGAGCCAATCACTTTCAAACGTCACTAATGAAAAGAAACCAACCAATTAATTTTTATTAGCTCCTAACTCTTGTTAATCGATGGATAAAAATCGAAAGTTAATTTTTGAGATGCATTTTGTGGCCTATTGCGTAACATAGAAATACTTATTTAAATATGACATAAGGAGAGGAACTAAGTATAACTATAGCAAATCATCGTCAAATTCACTGATTATAGGCGCTTAAAATAAATAGCTTGAAAAGAATTACAAAAAAAGTTTCTGCTCGCTGGTTAAATAAAATGAGTTTTCTCGTACACAAAGCGAGGGAGTGTCATCGACTAATAATAATTTCGCATCTTAAAAAATTGGACGAAAGCATTTACATAATGACATCTATGTTTGAACAGACGTTCTAGAAGCATGAGCAATAATATAAAAATTTATCTGTTATGATAAGAATTATTATTTAAAAATTAATGCTGACTGTTTATGTACTATAAACATGATTGCCCTAATTGATTGAAAGAGTGAAATATAAAAAAGTGCTTCTCACATGAAAACAAGTTCAATAATTTGAGTAAATATTCTTTGTGTTGCAAAACTCGACTACATTGCATTTATTTACCATTGAACTACAAATTTCCACTTGAAAAGAAAAACTTGCATTACTTACGACACTACCGACTACTTAAATAGATAGCAAGTCTCAGATATGAAAGAAATATTTCTGTAAGATTAGAGAAAACCGCAAATGGTTAAGTTTAGTTCCACTAACTTGAATCAACTTTGCGCAAGTTGACTCCATATCTTTATTACAATAGATCGCACTCTCAATGCTTTATATCGACCTTGACAATACCCTTCGTTGAATTTGCTAGTTTTATTGTTATCAATTTTTAGTATCAAGTGTAAATTTTTACAACAGATTTTCTCGTTTTTCTAAGATAACTTTTATCTACTCATGTAAAGTTTTTATTTATCAAAGGAAAATATTTTAAATTTTCAATTGTTACTCGCTTTAAAAAACGGGAAATTCGATAAATTATCCAACCAATGAAAGTGTAACAATTGAAATTCATTTGGCATCGGCGATTTTGGAGAGATAATCAAAACAATATTATCCGGTGTAAATATTTGTGAACAACCAAAACTAATACAATTTTCTCGCTAGACTTCGTCGCGGATTACTTGAAAAATCATTATGGGTTACTGTGCTTTTGTGCTTCACAATAATCGGCTTATTAACAGCTGCAGTCTTTTATTACAAGTATCAGGCAGAAAATTTGCGTAAGTTTGACTTATTACTGTTCAAATACATAATGAAAACTTTTGTTTTCTAAATTCTTTTGATCCACAGCCTCCGACACCTTCAGTAAAATTGGAGGCAAATACCTTGGTAAGTCATTCTCTTACTTTGTAGTTTGAATTGTGTTCATGAAATGAATGCTCTATGTGAACATAATCATCTTGCAAATTAATATTTATTATGATCACATGAAATGTAAATAACAGTTTAAAACTAAAAAGTTTTCTTCTTTCCACAGCTTCAGTCGTGTCATCGAAAATGAATTTTTCAATACGACCGTGCGATGATTTCTATCAATTTTCATGTGGAAGGTTTGAAAAGACTACCGTGATTCCTGATGATTCTGGGAGTATCAACACTATAAACATGATCGAGGGCAGAGTCATGGGTCAACTTCGCACGCTTCTTAACAGCGAAGTATTGGAAAAAGATATTCGCCCGTTTAAAATGGCTAAACAATTGTTTCGTCAATGCATGGATACAAGTAAGTAGATATTGTTAAATTGGAGAATTTATGAAAAAAATTCCCACTCTACCCTACTTACTGATTTATGCAGTAATTTTTTATTAAATTGAATAATTTTCAAGCGATTTTTATTCATATATCATGAATATCACTTCCAGATTTCAATAACTCATTTTTATTTGCTTATTTCATTTAAAATGTTGCAGCACAAATTCAAAAAAATGGTTTGGACTTTGTTAAACAGAAACTCAATCTGACGTATGCCTGGCCTGTATTGATGGAAGATGACGAATGGAATGAATCATCATGGAATGAAACTGATTTCAATCGATTCAGTGTTGACTTCTTCATTGATTCCGATCTCAAGCATAACAATAAACGAATTTTATATGTAAGTGAAGATTTTTTTTCTTCTTCACATAATCAACAAATAATTTAATTATAGATAAGTGGGGCAAATTTAGGTTTAAGTAGAGATATGTTACTGAGAGGATTTCAAGACAGTGTTATCAGAAGCTACCATCGATACATGGTCAGCGTGAGTGTTTACTTGGGCGCCAATAAAACCAAAGCTGAAAGAGACTTTGCTAAAGTTCTTCTCTTAGAAATGCATTTAGCCAATGTAAGTAGTTTCGAATTGTTTTCAATTCAACACAATAAGATTGCAAATAAATAGTTGAGTAATATTTTTTTGCATAATTTTGTTTTTCTCAATAAATATTAGATAACAATTCCTAAGGAAGACCGGCGTGACTCAAACAAACTTTATAACCCAACGACAATTTCAGAGCTTATTAAGAAATATCCTTACATTAAATGGTTGGACTACATCAACTCAAAAATGTACTCAGGCTTAAAGTTCAATGAATCAGACACTGTAATAGTTCAACAGCCTACTTATTATGATCAACTTGAAACCGTTCTTAATCGAACGGATCGAGCGACAATTGCCAATTATATCATCTGGCGAGATTTAGCCGATTACATTCCTTACCTTACATCAGATCTTCGTGAAATGGAATTTGAGTTCATGAAAACAGTGACTGGTAAAGCATCTAAACAAGCACGATGGAGCGATTGCGTCAAAGCAACGTCAGGAATGATGAATCTTGCGGTCAGTGCTATGTACGTGAGAGAATATTTCTACGACTACCGAGTAAAACGAGATGTTGCAATCATTACTGAGGAAATTTTCTCAGAATTCGAAAATATTTTACATGAAAATGATTGGATGGATCATCAAACTAAAGATCAAGCATTGAAAAAGCTTAAAGCTATGAGTGCAAACATCGCTTACCCTAATGAACTTTTAAATAACACAATGATTGAAGATTATTATAAAGATTTGTCGATTCATCACACTGATTATCTTCAATCAGCAATTAATTTAGATCGTCATAGTAAAGCTTTTGTCTGTTCTCGCTACCATAAACTTGTTAACAAGACAGATTGGATTGATCAATCGTCATCTATTTATGTTAATGCGAACTATAATGGGAAAACAAACAGCATTCAAATAATCGCAGCTATGTTGCAAGGTCATTTCTATTCGAGTGATCGACCTGATTACATGAATTATGCTTCAATTGGTTACGTTATTGGACATGAAATGACACATGGGTTTGACGATTTGGGAAGATTATATGATGCTAATGGGAATCTTGTCGATTGGTGGCAGCCAGAAACTAAAAAAGCTTTCGTAGATAAGAAGAAATGTATCATAGAACAGTATGGCAATTATACCGACAAAACAATTAACATGAATCTCAATGGAGTGAATACGCAAGGTGAAAACATCGCTGACAATGGCGGTCTTAAGTTGGCATATCGAGCTTACATGGCATCAAAGAAAAAGTTTAACAAGAAAGATCCAACACTTCCAGGATTACCTTTCACAGCAGAACAACTTTTCTGGATATCAGCAGCTCAAACCTGGTGTTCGATTGAACGACCAGAAATTAAGAAAATGATGATTCTCAATGATAATCACGCTCTCGGAAGATTTCGAGTACTTGGTACAATCAGCAATTCAATAGAATTTGCTAAAGATTTTCAATGTCCCACAAATTCCCCAATGAATCCTCAAAACAAGTGCAAAGTATGGTAAAAATGAACAGTTTTAGAATTTAACAAAATTTTATACCAAAAAAGACTTTTTTTTAGATATTTTACTTTTATTTGAATTTAATGTCGGAAAATAAATTTCAGACATCTTTTTAGAGTTTTCTTGTTGTTAAATACAAAAAAGTCTCGTCTAGACCATCAGAGCTCTTCTAGATATTTAATATAAATTTCTATTACATGAAGACGCTTGTGACAGTTGAATCATTGATGAGATTTCTATCATAAGACATAATGAAAGTCAATGATAGAACAAATTCATCTCATCATTGAGGAATTTCATTCGATGAATTGTCCCGCAAGCAAAGTTAACAAAAAAATTGATATAATTACAGCTTTTTCATGTTTTTAATTAAACTTTTAGGACAATCTCATTTACGAGTAGATAATAACTTTTTGTGTTGTTGTTGGGATGTAATGTTACCATGTTAGAGGCAAGTCTTAGTATTAATATTTACCGCTGGCAGTAATAGTTTTGTGATCTAATTTTTCTTGTTCTGACAACCAGGCCATCTATAAGGAAAGAAATAATTGAATTAAACATTTTAGAATTGTAGGTAAATTTAATTAATGCAATAAATTTCATATCCATGAATTTTTTTTCAAATTACCTTTTGTTTGTGTTGATAAACAGCAGATTCACATCGATCAAGCACCATTTTTTCAGTCAAAACTCCGTTTTCAGAGGCATAAACAGCTGCTTGCCATGCCACGCCAAGCTTTGATATTTCTCTTCCCGACATTCCTTCACACAGTTGTGCCATTTGACTACACACTGTACCATAGTCCCATTGCTCGACTTTGAAACGTTTTTTACCTTCTGCAGCTGGTTGCAGAACGAACTTATCGAAATAAAGTCTAACAAGACGTTCACGTTCTTCAATTCCAGGGAGAGTAAACTCAACCATTTCATCCAAACGATCGTTAATAGCATAATCAAATTGCTCGGGCGTATTACTAGCAAGTACTAACATGAATCTTGGATTTTGTTCTCCAGTTCGATATAAAAATGCATTTAAAGCTGCTCTCAAATCTTCGGAAATTCTTTCTGATGAACGCTTTCTTAGAAAGGCATCAGCTTCGTCGATAAACAATAAAAGACCACGTCTTGAAGTTGATGCCCAATCAAAGACTTTGTGAATTTCAGTAACAGCATCACGTCCCATTGGAAGAACATCACCTCCGGTCATAATTGCATAGTCCATTCCGGAATGTTGAGCAAGCTTTTTAACAAACATGGTCTTGCCTGTTCCTGGAGCTCCATGCATAAGAATATTTCTATAAAGACCTTGATTTTGTTTCGTATTTTTAGTAGCAATTGCAATGTCGCGAAGTCTTTCTTCAAGCTTTGGTCGAAGAACAACACCTTGAAGTGCATCGAGAGGCTTTGACTGGAATCTTTTCAATGTTTTGATAGGATGTTTAAATGCTTCGAGAATTGAGAATCTTGAAGTTTCATTAACAAGCGAGGGTTTGCCAATTCTTGCTTCAATATATCTAGCGGTAACTCCTGTTGCTCCCTTAGCTGTGTAGACACCAAGCGCTACAAGTGAGAGACCTCCAGCTGCAGCCAACACTTTTCCCCAATCTGTCAATAACGCTTCAGCACCAGTACCAATAACAGATCCGGCCGTTTTGATGCTTTCAAGTACGGTTACTCGGTTCTCTTGAGCTTTAAGTCGAATTTGTTCGAGAGTCAAATCACGATTTTCTCTTTCAACCTTAGCTTTTGCACGTAGTTCTGCTTCGAGCAATTTCATTTTGTTTTTTTCACGTAATTCCATTTCATGTTCTATTGTAGCTCTACGCATTGCTTCTTGTTTCTGAACTGATTCTTCTTGTTTACGAAGATTTTCATCTTGTGATCTTTGTTGTTGAACTAATTGATCTTCATAACGTTTTCTAGCAAGTTGGTCTTGATACTGGGCACGCTGTGCTTGTTGTTTCGTTTCTTCAGCTAAAGTTTTACGTCTCTCTTCATGATCAATTTTTTTTTGATCAACTTTTGATGATTCAATATGTGCTTCATATTCCTTGACCTTTACCATGTACTCTTGTTGCCGGGTAACTTCCTGAAGCTTTGACAGTTCGAGTGCTTCCTTGGCATTTTCTTAAATAATAATTTGATATGAAAATATTGACTCTCAATTTGTTTTTCAAGTGTTCTTAGGAGATTTCAGAATGTTACATCATGTTTTTAATTTCCTTTAACTTACTTGATCTTTCTAATGTTTTTGCTGCCTCAGCTGCTCTTTCAAGGGCTGAAGAATCAAATCTATATGCTTCCATAGCTTTCTTCTCAGCCTTTGTCAGCTGAGCATCGCCAGAAGCTTGTCCAGCAGTTTGATTATCTGGATTTCCCAATCCTTCATTTGGAACTGGTTGTTTTTTCACACCAAACAACCACGACATTTTGCTATAAGTGCGTTATTTAACTTTTTCTTATAAATCGATGTACGGAAAAGAAATGTTTTTTAAATGGCTAACTTATTGTACAAATAAGAAAATGAATTGTAAATCAATTGAAATATTATTCGCGGGCATGTGAGGTTTGTAAGGAGTTGTGCACTTTTTTGCATCTTTCGATCCAAACTTTGCTTCTTTGATTAAGTTATTTTTAAAGAAGAGAAAACTGTCAACGGATTCGCCATAAGGTTTGAAAATATTCTGCTTGAAATCAAAAATTTAAGACAAATAGCAGTAGTTTAATTATCAATTTTCTTAACTTTAGTTGTTCTTCATTTGTGAATTTGTTAAAAAAGTATAAGCATGAATAATCGCGCTCAAATTAACCAAGGAAAAGAAAATCCTACAAAATCTTCGAAACCTTTAATAACAGCAAAACTTCCTTTACATCCTTCGACAAATCCTAATCAATCAAGTTCGGACACAATAAAAAATCCAAATTTAGTAAATATCAAACCAATAACAAAACCAACAAGCAATAACAGTCAATTCAAAAAACCCATTCAACCAATATCTGATAATTCAACGGCACAAAACAAGTTTGATGCAGCAAATGAAAACGGCGATCAAAAAAGTAAGAAGAGCTGGTCGTTGGTTAATTTTGACATTGGGCGTCCTCTTGGCCGTGGAAAATTTGGAAATGTTTATTTAGCAAGAGAAAAGGAGACTAAATTTGTAATAGCACTTAAAGTATTGTTTAAAAAGCAAATTGCAAATCAAGAAATTGAGCATCAAGTTCGTCGGGAGATTGAGATCCAGAGTCATCTTCGTCATCCAAATATATTACGTATGTATGGATTCTTTCACGATGAGCAACGAATTTATCTCATTCTTGAGTATGCATCTGGTGGAACTCTTTTCAACGCCTTAAAAAAGGAAACTCGTTTTGATGAAAAAAAGTCTGCAAGATATATTAAATCGCTCGTCTCTGCGTTAATTTATCTGCATGGAAAAAATGTCATTCATAGAGACATAAAACCCGAAAATTTGCTATTGGGTCATGATGATCAATTAAAAATAGCAGATTTTGGATGGAGTGTTCACGAGCCAAACTCCATGAGAACAACTCTTTGTGGCACTATGGATTACTTGTCACCAGAAATGGTTTTAGGAAAGCCACATACAAAAGCAGTTGATTTGTGGAGTCTCGGAGTTCTCGCTTATGAATGTGAGTTAAATGAAGATTTAATAATTAATCATTTTTGTTCAAATAAATTCTAACTGAAATTTTCTCAACAGTACTTGTTGGTGCAGCTCCATTTCATCATGAAGGATATGACGGAACATATAGAAAAATCATGAAAATTGAGTATCATGTTCCAGATTATATAAGCAAGGCAGCAGCCCATTTTATATCCAAATTGATTGTTCTGGAACCGGAAAATCGTATGCCTTTGGAGAAACTTCAGGCACATCCTTGGTTCACAGCTAATAATTAATTCATAAAATATCAGATTATCTGTCACATTTAAAATTGTTTAATGTCATCAAATTTCTTATCGTCATATTCGAGTATTGTCTTTAAACTTAAACATTAATTTTTTTATCAGTAAATAAACAAAATTGTAACGCATACGACATAAAAAATTTGAAAAGAGCTTTGAAGTGTAGAAGAGCGGAAAAGAGTGTAGAAGTATCGAAAACTTTGAATAAAATGTGTAAATAAAAACAATTTGTCATTTTTATTGAAAACTTAATTAATAACTAAGTAATATGCTATAAAGTTGGAGTTTTGTGGAACATTCAGTTAAACTCAATAAAAACAATTAAAAACAATTGATAATTAAACTCTGAAATGACAAATGAAATAAATTTATCTATTGCAATACCTTTTGTTAACAAACGTGCGGCAGAAATTGCTTTTCATGTTCTTAATATTGATTCAGAACCCAAAAGAAGTCAAGTTAATAAACATTTCACTCTAGAGGATAACATTCTTAAAGTGTAAGTTTTTAGATCTGATTTGGATATGATTATTGATGATTCTTTTTTTTTTTATTAGTAATTTTAGTGGCGAAATAGCAAAAAATGTAAGAGTTAGTGCAACATCGTTCTTTGAATCATTAATCTTATGTTGTGAAACCCAAAATATGTTTATTTCTACAACTTCGGAGGAATATAACTTTTATGAATAATGGCAGAGCAATCACCTTCTCCTACTACGTCAAGAGGGATTTACGGATTTGTAGTATTTCTACTCTTTTCAACGCTTCTGATTTTGTACTGTTTATGGTTAGTTAAATCATATCCTATTGCTACATATATCTACATTTTAATTGCTAATTTAACTTTTCAGGTGTTTCATTCCACTGGAAGTTTTTGAGAATAATTTAGACATCGAACTGCCTAATAAATACTTTGCAATTTGTATTCCATTTCTTGTTATGAGTGGAGTTTATATTTTTGCATTCTTCATCTATCCATCAATTAGCTTTATAATGACAACGAACATCGATTCAATTTATACAATAACAGATGAGAGTTCAATCACCCGATGCCAATACGAAAACAACAACAAAGTTTGTGACAAAAAGATTCGAAAAGACTTGAAATCATGGGAAATATCAAAATCATGCGTGGATCATGAAAATCTCAATTCAAGAGACTTGTCATGTGATTGCAATCATAAAGGAAAGTGCATGTTTGAAAGAAATCCAGATTTAATTTTAGAACTTCAAAACCAAGGCCATCAATTGAAAAATTCATCTGACATGGACATTTCTGAAGTTTCAAACGTTTTGTATGGAAATTCTCGTTGAAATATTTAAAATGATTATAAAGAGAGTTTTATATATTTAAGGAGATTTTTTGCAAGAAAATAAAGTGGAATAAGAAAACATAAAACCGATGTATGTATAATTGAACAGCAATAATCCTACGGGATATTGGATAAAATGTGACTACCAAGCAGAAAACTTATTTAAGGGAAATAAATGCAACTGAATATGTTTTAAAACTACTTTCCTGAATTAATCCACTTTAATGCTGTTCTTAAGTTCAATTGCGTTGTTTTGAATAAATCGATCAAAGCCAAAGAAGCTCAGAAGAAGGTAAAGTAGTAATGTATGTACTTATTTACTTACTTCTAATCCCCTTTCGGACTCATTGCCGTATTTATAATTCTTTTTAATCTCATAAATATTTCATGTTTATTTAGCCAATTTAAAATGTTTAAAGAAGAAGTTTTTTTTATTCTCTATTCAGTTTTATTATCAAGAAGATGACGTTTCAAGCAAGAGAAAGAAAGATTATTAATAACTAAAAATTAACGGATTTATTTTATTTACATTTTTGTAGCTTTCGTCAGTGCATGAAGTGAAAAGAAGTGCAGAAGTCTCTTAAACTTGAAAAATTGGAAATTTATAAACATTTGTAAATTATGAAAACAAAAATATAGAAAACAAAATTTATAAAAACGATGATAAGTTTTAAAAACATTTAAATGAGAGAAAGAATAATTAACATAATCAAGCCATGATCCAAACACGACTTAGTTTACTTCGAAATAAGTTTTTCTTACTCCTAGGAATTATAATTTTTTTATCAATATTTTTTATTGCATTTAATAATGAGAAAAGTAACGAGACCTTATTACATCAAAAAATCGAAAAGCTTGAACTTCAAAATGACGAGTTTAATAGACAAATGGAAGGTATTTATAATTAATTGTGAAATATCTGATTGGAATATTTTGTGAGATTTAATTTCATTAACATTTAGATGATAAATTAGAAAATCATCGAAGACTTTCCGCTGAGCGGGAACTCTATGAAAAAACTAAACGAGAATTAAATCAGAAGCTTCGTGATTTGAAGGAGATACATGAGAAGGAGAATCAAGACGCTTCTTTAAGATTTAACTCTTTGCAGCAACAATATAAAATTTTAAAGACTCAATACGACGATCTTGAACAAAGTTGTGAAAAAGTTAAAAAAGATCTGAATACCGATAATGATGGATTGAAGAGTCAACTTGATAAGCTGCATTCCGAGTTGGGAAAAACAAGATCTTCGAAAGAGAATGATTTAACATTGTTAAAGGTAAACATCGTCTAAACATCTTGTGGCTGACACTAATTAACAAATCTTCCAATAGGTCAAATATGAAAATACTTTGTCAGAGAAAGAAAATTTGGAAAAGATTCTTAAGAGTAAGAATAGCGACGATGAACATCAACAGTTTCTCCAACTTAAATACAAAACGTATCAACTTGAACAGGAAAACAAAGATTTGAAACAAAAACTTCATCTACTTGATAAAACTGTGCCATTTCCTGTATCTGATCCACCAAAATTGATTGATAAGAACTTTGGCGAGCAAATTCCTGTGAGTGATGATCATTACAAAATTCCAATTAATATTAGGAATAAAATGGTGGGGGAAATTAAATTTAATTCAATTAACTTATTCACATTAACTTTAATTTTATTGTAACATTATCAGAATAACAGAAATAATGATCAAAATCAGAATGTGCTACAACAGCCAATGCCATTAGATGGTAAATCATCATCAACAACAACCACAACACCAACATCTATTGTTAAAAACAAAAATCTTCTATCACCAGCGAAACCCCAAACGGTTTCATCCACAAAAGCATCTTTTCGTGTTAAACCACTTCCGAAAGGTTTGAACAGAAATCTTATAAAAAGTTTTATTTAATTTATTGGCACAATACAATTTTTATAGGATTTCTACCGATACCTGAAATTAACAATGAAAATGACGAGATGAGTAAAAATCATAAAAAGAATGATTACAAAGCATCTCTTGACGAGACACTTGGCAAACCACAAAACATTGAAATCGATGAGAGAGAAAACGGCGCACATGAGATCATTAATGACAATGATTTTAACATTGAAGACAAAAATCCGAGAAGCAATTTAGAAGATGCATTTGATGCAGACAGAAATAATGTGAACAATGCTGCGGAAGAGCTTGACGGTCACAAATCATTGGACAAAAAACTTCACAATGACGAAATGGATTTAGAAATCATTAATCGTCCAAATAATGGAGTTAAAGATAAATTGAACGATGAGATTGCTGGTGACCATGGAAAAGAGCCTGACGGATATCCTGAAATGGAAGATCTGCATATTGAGGGACAACAAGAAGAGAATGACGACTTAGGAGATGGTAAGACAGACAAACCATCAAAATTTATTAACTTTTACAATTTAATTCTATAGTTGGAGAATATGACGATCCAAAAATGATCAAGCAAGGTGGAGTTGCTGAACGTAACTAAGTTAATAAAAGTTTTCAATTTTTGAATAAGTTGTGATCTCAATTGCTGCATCACTCGACAAAGGAAAAAATCAATTTTAATTCACTTATTAGAACTTCTCAATGAAGAATATCCTTTGTAATTTAAGCTGTGTATAGAATAGCATTTTTTTTATTATTATTGACCGTCCTACTTTACGGATTTTATTTTTATTCCTTTTTTATGAAATTGATCTTAATTGTAAATGAATTTCTTTCGGGTGGGGAAAAGAATTTTGAAATAAAGATTTTTACAATGTAAATGATTTATGATAAATCTTTCAAGTATGTTGTTTTAGTATTGATTTCCTGTTGATCTTCTTACCCAAAAGCGAGCTCTGAAATCATCAGAACATGTTAGAAAAGCAGGAGCAGTTGGAGAGTGTACAATGTGACGAACTGGGCCATTATGACCAAGCGATGTAAGACGAAGACGAGAAGCATTTCGAGAATTCCAAGCACAAAGTGATGTTGTAGCTTCATCAGGATAAAGAACAAAATCTTCTGTGTGATTAAAAACTGCTTGAGTGTTGTGTTCTTGTTTCCCAGTTGTTCCAGCTCCAGTGTAAGCTATCAAAGCTCGACTTGTGCTAAGCTCCCAAAGTTTAACCAAAGAATCTTTTCCTGATGAAAGCAAATATTTTCCATTCTTTGTGAAACTTACAGAGCAGATTTCATGACCACCATGAGCATCTGTGAATGTGTTAATACATCTTCCACTGATACCATCCCAAATCTTGATAGCTCCATCTACGCCACCAGTCGCATAACATTTTCCTGTCGCAGCATATTTGACACAGATTATGGCAGATTTATGATGCTGTGCTGGAATTGCACTTACAAAACATTGTCCTGTATGTATATCGTAGATACGTAATAAATGATGATCAGTACCGACAGCTAAAAAGTCTCCTGTTGGATGAAAAGCCAAGCATCGTACTGGTTCACAATCGGAAAACGTTTTATGAGCTTTTTTGACTGAAGGTTTGCTGATATCAAAAAGTTTGACGGTTGCATCTTTAGATCCACTGGCAAGAACTTGCTCCTTAGGATGGAATTCCAAATAAGCGACTTCTTCGGTATGATCATAAAGTGTACGAATGACAGGGTGGCCTTGTTGTTGTTCTCTACCTGGTTCGTTATCATCTGGAGCTGATTTAGCAACCATTCGATCGACATCAAGGATCTTGATTGATGCATCGACTGAACCTGTAGCAACAAGTTGTCCATCAAAACTGAATGATCCTGATCGACATGCATGTTTATGACTTGTTACATAGGCAGTTTCATAACTTGCTGGTTCTGGAGCTATTGCTGAACCTTCAGCTTGAAATTCCAGATCCAATCCACTCGAAACATCATCATAGTTCACTTCTTTCTTTTCATTTTGAAGAGCAGACATCATTATTTGATATAATCGATTGCTGGGAGGACATGGAGGATCTGTTCTTATACTATTTGCTAGTTCAGCAGCAATTTGAGGAAATCCATCATAGAATAATTGACTGAAATAATTTTTTTATTAAAATATTCTGAAGTTGTTGGAAGAAAATGATTACCTACCTTATTATTAATCGATGAAGGATTTCTCGGTTTTTCACCGTATTGTTAGGATCAAGTATTTCAATATCCTTCATCCTTTACAATTTTATATTTTTCTGGAAATTTAATGGTTTTTAATAACAAATCGAAGATTAAGCATTTAGGTATGCAGATATCTGTCTATATTTTTATTTAATCAGAGTTTAAAGCGGAAAACCTTTCACCGGTTAGTTACAGTTGATACTCTGTTTGCGAAAACAAAATTACGATTCTTTTGTATGAAAGTCTTCTCCCTTCTATTAAAGAAGCTACTGTACGGAGTAGGAAGAGATTTCATGAGTGGAGAATACTAAAAGATGCAAAAGGTTACGTGCCCCGCTCGCACATCCCTCTCACAAAATTTGAAAACAAGTGAAAAGCGTGATTATAATTAATATATCGTATAAAAGCTCTTCAAATCATGTCCGAACAAGAAGTAAACTCAAAAGTGAGCCCTGTTAAAGATGAAAATCAAAATAAAGACACTCCGGTATGTATTTTGAATCCAAAAAGTTAAGTAAATAGTTAGCGACGCTATGGGGAAAATTCATTCCATCGGCATTTTCTTAAAGTGATAACCTTCGGAATGTTAAAACACTAAAAAAAACTTTTCTAATAAGCAAAATTTGGTTACGTTTCTTTACTAATACAAAGTTAAAGCGATATTGGATACCAAATTTATAACAATGAAAATGCATAAAATAGCGCAAAAAAATTTCATCATACACACACGCGTTAAACGTTCACAAGTTCTTCTTTTACTTTCCAATATGGAAGTATATAATGTATTTACATTGTATGCATACATATAGCATGGAAATACTAAGCAAAACAATATTTTGGCGGTTATTTTTTTGTTTCTGTTTCATGCAAATTAAATAATATATAGAAGTGATTAAATTTTATAATCTGGGAAACGTTTTTTGTAATATTCCATTCTGTAATAAGCGTGATTTATGAAAAACCATATTATAAACAATATAATGAGGAATAGCAAGTCTTATAATATTTTTTGTGACATATTCTCATTTTTAAAAAGAAAAAAATTTATTGCATATTTTTACGAAATGAAACGTCATCAGTAAACCTTTATTGCGTCATATTTAATGCATACAAATGTATATTACGTTTTATGTTGTAAATTTAATACATATATTTATTTCCTTTGTTTGTAGACGAAAAGGACACCTTCGAAACGTAAGACGCATATTGAGCGGATTCAAGAGGAAAGCAAAGAGTTACTAAAGAATATGGGAATTGAGGAAATACCAGAGACCCGCTCAACAAGACGATCCACCAGGTCAAGTACAAAAGCTCAAACGCCAACACCAGTAACACCTCCAACGCCCAAACGTCAGCCTGCAACACCAAGCTCATCACGACGAGGAGGAAGAAAAAAGAAAATAGACGAAGAGGAGCAAATTGAAGCCGAAGTGGTTGAGAATGAAGTGGTTTTTGAAAAAATTTCACCGCCAAGGAAACGTCAAAGACTTTCTGAAACAGTAAATGATGAAGTTGAAGAAGCAGTCACGGAAAGTCAATCTGAGTCGAAAATTGATAAAGTTGATGGTCAAGAGGAGAATGGTTCAGTCGATAAGATGGAAGTTGACGAGCAAGTCGCTCAAGAAGATGTTCAAAAGCCAGTGGAAGTTCAATCTGAACAAGAAAAGAAAGTAATTGAAACAATTCCAGAGAAATCATCACAAGAATCCGAAGTGAGTGAAGTAAAATCAGATTCGATTCCTGAAGAGAGTTCAAATGCTTCAGCAGAGCCCACAAAGAGTGAAGAATCAGCAAACTCCAGTGCGAAGCCTGATGTAGTATCGAAACCGATTGAAATTTCAACACCTTCTTCAGGAAGAGTCGAGGCTATGGAAGTCGATTCAACTAAGTCAACTTCTGAACCTGCTCGTGAGGAACCAAGTGCGAGTGTTAGCGAAGTACAAGAAAGTCTGCCGGAAATTGTAGTCAGTGAACCTGAACCAGAAGTCATCGAAGTCAAAGGAGAATCGAAAAAAGTTGTTGAAGATCAGATAACTTCGACAAGTGAAAAAGTCGAGTCTTCACCTCAAACAGTTTCGGAAGAACCTAACAATTCAAACGTGAGTATTGAGGCTGCCGAAAAGAAGTCAGAAGGCGAAACAGGAGAGAACGGTAAGGAGCCAACTCAAGTGTTTGAAATTTCATCAGAGCACAGCACACCAGCAACTGACTCTGTACTACCAGCTGTTGCAGATCGTGTAGAAACCGAGTCTGCTGAAGTTTTGCCAAAAGAATCCAGCACGGAACAATCGAAAATTGAGACAACTCAAGGTGAGATCGAAGAAAACAACGCGATAGGATCTTTTACACAACCAAACAATTTACTTACAGATGAACCTATTTCTGCTCCGATCGAAAGCGAAACAGCTCAGTAATCAGCTAATAATAATGTTGATAGTCTTTCTTGATTTTCTTTTATTTACGATTCATATCACTTCGACTTTTTACATTTTTTTTTAATAATTTTTTGACAAAAGAAATTCGCCAAACTAAAATTAGATAAGAAAAGAGAAAGGATCATTTCCTGAGTTCAGGTGGCAAAAGATAAGTTTGGACAGTTTAAAAGATGTCAAGAGAAACTGTCTTCATCATCAATATATTTGCCATAAATTCAAATTTCTATTTCAATAAAAAATATGTTGTAAATAACATAAACAGCTAAGCAAACTCCCCTCATCAATAATTCAGAAATGATTCAAAAACTAATAAAAGAAGAAAACAATGAGTAGGTTTTAAGAACAATTTGAATGGAATAATTTTTCATTTTTTTCATTTTTTATCGACGATATCTAAAATATTTTAAATGACGTTTAGAATTGTGTGTCTAAAATATTTTTTAGACGAGAGACATTTGTACAATTCACAAAGCCAGTTTACAGAGAAAAAGAGAAATAGTTTTATAATTTAGGGGTTTGTTGTTACGATCATAGATAAACAAAAAGAATATCTAATAAGAAAAGAATAATTGAAAGAGAAAACTAGGTTGCTATAAAAAGTCGTAAAGAAAAACATAAATTACATCACGGTCAAAAATGTAGGCGATGATATTAGTCGTTCATAGCTTTTTAAACGACTAAACTTTAATACTTATCGCTGATAATGATGACGCAACATGTGAATGTTTCCTCAATTAATTCTGTAGATATTTCCTTTCCGGGACATAATTTCACAATCAAATCTGTAAATTAGGTTCATGAATTTGAAATTGAAAGATTTAAAAAATAATAAAAAGTGGTGAAAAAAACTACAATTGATTATTATTTATTTTGTTTCCAGTTAAATAATCAAATGCAGTCATTTTTCTTCCTAGACATGTTCGTTATTTTCGGGACGGCCTTGACCTACCTAGTGAGATTTTTTTTGTTATTGAACGTCTTGTTAATGTCAATTTCATTTCAAAAAAAGAAGAAAAGATTAATCTCCTGTTGTTAATTCATTCGTTCGTTTCTTTCATCATGTATACGATGATCCATCATTGTATTCAAGTTTAGAAAGTTCGCAGAAGCGTGTTAAATGCAGTAGGTAATCGTTAACGAAAATTTCGTTACTTTTCAGATGAACCAATCTGATATTTTGAATTTTGACACAAAATTGACATAACAATGACAATTAGATGGATTGATTATTTGTGTAGCAAATTTATTAATTATTTTGATGATCTAAATTGAACATGAATGAATCAGCTCTCAACACCCAAGCAGTCAGCAGTTTTACAGTTTTCAATACGATGAAGTGCACTTTTATCCTCAGTGATACTTGAGTGTTAATCATATTGAATTAAAAGGAACTCAAAGAGGCGACGAAACTAAAGCTATGAACAGCTATGTAATTTATTTCGTCACCATAGGATTTACAAAATAGTTTTGTTCCGTGAATTCATAAATAATTTCTTATTATTTTATATGTCTATCTGAAGCTAATTTGAATGACTAACAAAGCAGAAAAGAAAGAAAATTGATTTATAACATCTGGAATTTATTTTTATAATGTAACGTCTGACAAATATACAAGATTTAAGAAATTTGAATGGAAAGCGACACAAAACTTAAATGAGCTTTTAAAAGTGATATAAGCTTGTCATATAAAAGGGCAAGAACATTTGAATAATTCGTCAACACAACTAATTTACAATTTAAATAATTAAATCAAACTTTCAAAGCATGTTTTCTATATTTACGGTTCGACGACAAAACTAATCAATCAAAAGAAATTAGCAGAAATATAAAACAGCTAATAAAAGTTAAAAATAAATTTTCAAATCTCCTGATTATCAGTGGCCCAGTCTCATCTAATCAGCATATATGCGTTTAAATAGACTATAAATATTTAAATATATTTAAATTTTGGCGCACTACATTGTCGAAAACTTTTTTTTAGTGCTAATGTTTATTTTGGAGACAAATTCGCAACGGGGAAAAACAATAAACTAATTTAAAGTCGAAAGTGTCGAGACGGAGTCGTTTCAGAGAGACAGACTAGATAGCTGTAACTATGCTGTGTCACATGAGAAATTTTATAGATACCTTCTTTGAAGATGTCTTGCATGATGTCAAATATAAAGAATAAAAACATTATGCAATAAAAGTTTTCGTAGTTAATTAAAGCCTTTAAATTTGTTGCAACATATTCTCATTAAATAACTATTACCTACTTCATGAAATATCTTTTAAAAGTTTTCTACTGTGAATGATAAATTCCGTTAAAATCTCAACATCAGAGTGTCATTCATTCATGAGAATTTATTATAGGTCACGGTCAAGATGAAGCTTCACTGCCAAATAAAATAATTACGAGCAAAAACAACTTTCCTTCTCTCAAATCATCAGTGGAAGTGAAGAAGGAGAAGACAATAATAAAGTAAACAATCAACAAAAAAAAGTGTACGGTTAATGTTCGCACAGCGTCATGGTCAAGAAAAACAGCACTTTAATATCTACATACAAAAACGCGACATGGATTCAAGCAAGCTTTAATCGACTTTACCACCGATTGGGCTTGAAACTAATTAAATATCATACATAAATTTTTGATGAAGAAATGTTGCTTTAATAAAGTTAACAATGATTAAATGACTTAAAGCTTCAAACTCATAAAATAGCTTCTTTCCTAAACTCTTTGTAGTCTTTCCAAGCATAAGCACTTATATATGACATCACAATAAATTGTTGGAGTTGTTGGTTCATCGTGTGAAGCTAAACCCGATTTATTCAGTTGCAGATTGCAATTTTATCGTGATTGTATGATGCAATCATAAATAAACAATCGACGACTCTTCGTCTTCACTACATTCTTTTCTACGCGTCCATATAACGATGTCGATGCAACTTTCGCGATTACTTTTCAAATCTGATCGTCACAATTCATTCCAAGTTGGAGTTGTTTCGTTGTCTGAGGTAACCAAGTGTGTGAAGCATCATCTGCTGCAATAACTGACTCTCATTATATATTTTTCTAAAATTTAAACTTTTACGAATTCATCGTTGAAACATGTACAGAAAAAAAATTATCCGTAAATAAATGTTAATATTGAGATCTGAGTTTTTCCACATAATCATCACAAATAACACTTAAATTTACTGATCTTGGATCAAGTGTCAACCCACAAGAGCTTCCGAAGTTTTATCTCCATAACTTTTATTTCCACATAAAAAATCACAAATAAGAAGCTTTTGATGAGTTGCAATGAAACAAAAGTGGCAATTGATTTGCTTTTATTGACCACTTGAGATAATGATTGTCAAACGGAACATTTAAATGTCCATATTTATACATTTATCCAATTAACCATTGATATATTAAACGCAACATGCTTAAGACACTCTCAAATTACTAAACATAAAAATAAGGAAATGGATTTAAACTACTAAAAAAATATTAAATGACAAAAATAATCAACTTCATCACTAAGCCCTACTACGTTGTGATTATGTTAAAACTTTCTTTTATCTCATCATTTTATTTAAATTGCTTTATGTTGTGCTTAATTTATGTTAATGATACAAAGAAACGATAGTTTTATCACTTGCTTCTGATTATATAATCATGAAAACTGACGTTGTTAATATTTTTGTGACAGTGACAGCATCAATAAAAAGAAGAAAGGTCCAAAATATATAAAAAAATTAAAACCCTCGCAATTGCATTGAAAATTTATGCTGACGCCTTCAGCAATGTCTAAGCCATAAAGCACTAACTTGAAGTAAAGACATAAAAATTCCTGATTCTGTTTTCCTCTTGTTACTAACAAATATTGTAGTCATTATTTATAAGAAAACGAAAGTTTTCGATAAAGTTAAAGTAACAACTTCACGATTTAATGCCTCGGCTATTCATCGGAAGAGAAAAATGCAGGAAAATGCAATAAATGCCAAATCCCAAAGATGCCTTCAACATACAAAAACAAAACTCAAAAAAATAAAATAAAAATTACGCGATCGAGCGAGAGAGAAAGATCAATGACATGTAAGAAGAAGTCATCGTCGTTAAGCCCCACTCGAAGTTTTTGTTTGGATGCGCAGAGCCTGAAGAGCCAAAAGATATTCGAAGCGAAGAAGCAATAACAAGAAATCAGATGGTAAACATCGCGAAAAAAAAGCTTTGATGGAGAAAAATGAAAAGAAGAGTTGAAGAAGAGATAATTTGCATTGTTGGTGTTGGATGAGTATAAAAGCTGATGGTTCTATGGATGGAATTCACATTCCGTCAAAAACCTAGTAAGACAACAAGTCTCGCGACTTTTTTTTTCTTCCCTATTTAACTAAACATAAGCAAGATGAACTCCTTCGTTATGGTGAGTTTACGAGAGAAAATTGAAAGTGAATTCGAACAAGTGAATTATGAAAGCTCGACAACATTGTGGAAATAATTAGGATTAATTCCATTAAGGATTTTATATTAAATAATAAAAAAAAAGAAAGATTATAAAAAACAAATAAAAAGTTTAATGAAGTGATTTCTTACATTTGAAATGATACATGCCTAAGCAACTGTTGAGCTTTCATTAACTGTGTCATCAACATAAAAACAAAGATTTAAAATGCATTTTTTATTAACAATAATTACTTTTTAATTGCAAACAGTTTGCGGTCTTTGCTTTGGCCGCTGTTGCCAATTGCGAAGCCCCTGGAGGCTACAACTACAACAGACCATCATCCGGTGGTGGCTTCTCAGCTGGTGGAAGCTCTTTCGGAGGTGGATCAGGTTTAGGTGGTGGAAACTATCAACAAGTAGCCATTGGTGGAAACACATATGAAGGCCAACAAGTTGACCAACAATTATTAAACAACATCCGTCAAATCTTGTTGCAAGAAGAAAGCAAAGCTAGCGCCGGTGGATCAGCTGGTGGATTCGGAGGTGGATTCGGAGGTGGTGCTCCAAGCTCTTCATATGGAGTTCCACAACAACAATACGGTGTACCAGCTCAACAATCTCGCGTTGTCGGAATTGTATTAGAGAACACTGTTCCAGCAATTCAAGTTGCCCAATACCGTGCACAATCACAAGTAGCTGGAGGTTACTCTGGTGGCGGATACCCATCAGGCCCAGTCGGAGGAGTCGCCCCAAGTTCAAGCTACGGAGCTCCAGCCCGTCCATCAAGCAGCTATGGAACTCCATACTAAGCGTGTTTGATCACATTTAACCTGACACATTCAAAACATGAAACACAATGCAGACACGATCAACACAACACTTAATGGACATGAAGAGACTTTGTAGAATAATCAGAAATATTGCTTTGATCGTCAAATCTAATATTTAGAGCAGATGAATCAAGGCTGCTGTGTTCACAGCACTCATCCAACATCTTAAATTTGTTGAACAACATACAACGCTAATCAGCCAAACAAACGTTAAAGAAATTATGGCAAATTTCGTTTTCATGATATCATCAAAAATTTTTTTTTGTTATTTCAAAATACATTGATGGCATATCACAAATAACATCTTCATACTTGAAACTTCCCAGTGTAGGCGAGAAACTTTTGACAGAAAGTATTGACAGAAAGAACAACAAATATTTAAGAACATTTAATGTATGAATATTAAACGGGTCACGTATGCACAAAACTTCTCCATTCAACAAGAGGCTTGTTCTTATTGTCGAACTTTCTATCGAAAGTAGATATCAAAATTCCACGGGAAGTTCAACCCCCAACACAACACAAAATTCGGTTATGAAACATGGCATAAACAGACGACTTCAACCAAGCGGACTTAATGAATCGGATTTAACAAATTCGAGCTCTAAACTTTCTTGGGCTTTCGATTTGCAAATTCTTTTGTAAATAGCTTTTATGACTTCTTCGTCTTATTATTAAATATATTAAATGAATAAAAAAAACATTTGTCACCGTTGAAAAAAAATTGTTATCTGTTTGTTATATTCATCGAAATTTTGCAGTTTTTCGTCGACTAATAATCATGTAAAATTTTGGAGTTAGATATTTATTTTGCATCCGTTTATTGGATTAGCATCAATTAACATAACAGTTTAAATGTTGTGAACCATCACAAAAATTTCCGTGAAAATTTCCACTGTCGCCGATTTTTGTTGTCATTTTGAATCTTTGATGAACAATATTATGAAACAATTTTTATTCTCATAATATGAGAAGACGCTAAATATGTTAGCTAAGCTAATTAGTGTCAAATATTATCTTTCGTTTAAAAATGCAAATGTGATAAAAGTGAAAGGTTTATCCAAAGAAATATGCCAAACCATTCATTTAAGATGAAGATTGCACTGTAAATAAATTTTATAGAAACGAGATACCTTGCAGGTACTTTGATTACTTTTTACTTACAAATTGTGCATTAGAGGTCTTCTTCTTTTCTCTTTTCTGTAATTATGCAACAATTTGTAGCAAGCTTCATCGAAATCAATTTCAAAAGATCTCGTGGTTTCAAAGTTATTGTCTTTTTAATGGTTTATAAAAGTTCAGGATAGTTCACAAAGCGCTGATTAATTCAAGTCCAAAAATGAGAAGAAAAAAAAACCTTTCGATTTCATCACTTTTCTGGTCAATGTCATTAAGTACGGTTGTTAGCATGCAACATTAATTTTTGAAACATCCAAAAATATTTAGGTAGTTGAATTTTTTGTATTCGTTTTTATTTTGTCTTTCCTTGATTTTATGAATGCTGATATATCGCTTGTTCGTCGCTTGTAATATACTTATGAATGGTTGCGAGACAATCATTAAATGTGGAATTGTGTCATCTGTGCCTTAGGCTAAGATGAATTTTCATGGTTCGTCGCCTCTCATGGTGAGCTCTCAAAATTTGCATCTCCAATTTTTGAAGACAATCAATAATTAAACAAAAATATGCATAAAACAAATTCGAAATAGGAAAGCTTAATTTTAAAATTATATTCCGGACTCTGAAGATTATAAAATATTTGTTAATCAATATGGGATGTTATATTTATGGGAAAGATAGAAATTTCATTAGTCTTTTTATTTAAGACGTTTTAAATAACAATTTGCGAAACCGTTTCAGTTACTTTGTAGCTGATGATGTCCAAAAATCATCTCACATTTTCACAATTTTATTATGTATGAAGGTGAGAGAATAAATTTAACGTTGATGCTTCCTAGTTAATTGTTTTATATTACGATGAACCATGAATACAAAAACAAGAAAAGTAATTCACATTATCATTGTACTACAGAAAAGAAAGAAACTCACGACGATTAGATAAATAAATCTGAAAACTTAGGTGCATTGGAGATTGTTCGTGTTGTTTCGTTCTACATTCTTGTTGAGAAAATGAAAGAAGATCACGATTTGAACTCGATGAGATTCTTGTTTTGTATCTGTAATTACGCTTCAGATGAATTGTCTGTAATCCCTTGAAACCTTTCATAAATTTAATATTAGTTGCCATTAAAAACTAGAGAAGATTTTATCATTATTTTGACCATGACGATCCGTAAGAAGTTCTTTTAAAAAGTTGAATTTATCTACCTACCTAGGTAAGTGCCAACGAAATGGAAAGGAAAATTAAAAAAATAAAAAGTAAACGCTGCTGATGCATCATACGTACGAGTTATAATAAAGATGAATGAAATAATGTGAAGAAGAAACGTGGAATTGTGTAATTTTATCAAGATAAAACGTATGCACATATTTTATGCAAGTGATAGTTATGCGTCTGAAAGGTTGCAACTTGTAACTTGTTGCAGCATAAAAAAATAATGATTATGAAAAGCAAAGTTTCTGTTTTCACAAGACTTTGTACACTACAAATTAAACTTTTATTAATTAAACAACTTTCGAACTATGATTAAGTATGCCAATCAAATTACGATTTCTTTTATTGTGGGGTGAAGGGTGAGGTCATCTCTTAAGTTTATATCTCAGAGGCACTAATTCTTCTTTGTTATGTGACAGTGAAACGTGAAAATTTCAAATGTTTTGCATATGATTAAAAATAGCCATTAACTTTATGGTAATGATATCAGCCTTAGTGATGCGTATTTTGTTTCTTTTTTTGTTGGTGTGATTTTTGAAATTTTTTGATTGATAAAGTCAATTTTAGTTGGATCTTTTCAGGACTTTATTTTGAGTTAATTAAAGAAATCTGTTCACTTTTGAGATGAAACTCTTTTATTAAGATATTTAATTTCATACTCTTTAGTCGAATTTTTATACAACTTTATTCGAACAGTTTTTGATGTGAAAAGTCATGATTGTTAATTGTTGCATTTGACTAAGTTTTTAAAATTTTAATAATTTGACGAAAATTTTTATAGTTCTTGTAAATGTTAGGTAATTAATTAATGATTTTATTTGGTCATTTTATTTATTTTATTCAATTGACAAACAAATCTGTGTTCGAAACTAGTCGAAGAAATAAAAATAAAAACAGTCTGAAAAAGCCAAAAAACTTCTTAATGTTATTGACAAACCGTCACATGTGTTATTGTCATTTAAAACTACTAATTTTACAAGAAAACCTTTGTAAATTTTTCCAATATTTAATTTTTACAGCTTGCTCAACGTGGAATGAAAATTATTTTGATGTCCCGTTCTCTTTTAAAACTCGAAGCAGATGCAAAGGTAATTCAAGAGGTTTACAATGTTGCATCAGGAGCGGAAATTTATTTTAAAATTGGTTTTAAATTTTATTTTTGCTTCTTTTGCACCAAAATTGGACACTTCATTAGCGCTTGTCCAGCACGCTTGACTCCGAATAAAATGTTGAAGAAATTTCCGACTGATAGCCAACAATCTGTTTTATTTTAATGTTGACGATAGTTATTCATGTCCAGATTTCTTCCTTGCCATCCCAGACCGGAAGAAACAGATTCAGATGCAACATCACATCAATGTCAATACTACTTGTGCATTATTCAAAGGGAGAAAGGAGTAATAATCAACAAATTTGCATCGATGTCAGCAGTATTTCCTGCGAGTAATCAAACCATCTCAAATAACCACAGCAACGAAAGCATTTGATGGCTTTGGCACTTGTTGCAGGTGATGTTGAAATCTTCAGCTGCAAACTTAAGTACTGCTGTGAATGGCAGTTTTACTTTCCGTTTTCTGTTTTAATTCTCTGGAATCTAGACAATCTAGAAATTCAAAATTAAAGAAAAAAATAGAGCAATTTTGATATCAATCCGAAATTCCTAAATTATTAGAAATATCGTCTAGAATGAAAATTTTCAACTTCTCACCTGTCGTATTTTTTTCAGAACTTGGTAGGTAAATCAACTGGAACTATAGATATGAGAAATTAAAAATACCTAATTCAATTTCTCGAGAAAAAAAGAAACATCTCCCACGTGATCATGATCGACATTTGATCGTATTTAGAAACCTGAAAAATTCATTTATTATTGAACAGAACATTTAATTAAATTTATAAATTGTTTACCAATCTTTAAATCCTTGTACACTTAAATAGCGAAAATAAATGTGGCGACTGTGGCGAGGTTAAGATCAACTAGAATCCCAAAAACACATTTTTGAGATTCTGAGATTTTTACTTCTGTTCAACATGTCAGTAGAGAATCCAATAAATGAATCTATTAATAAAGGGATTAATAAATATGATGATATTATTAAGTAATTTAAACTTCTTTGATTTAATATCATTAATTATCATTTACCTTTATTTCGATGAAACACGTCTTGCAGTTACGTGTTGGAGATAAAGACTGAGCGAATGTCATCGACTACACCACAAATGAGAGAACGAACGTTAAGAATGATAGAGAAAATAATAAATAGTTTAAAGTTGAAACTGATAACAAGTGTGATAACGATCTAATGACAATGAGTTTTGTTTTACAAATTTTAGAAGCAGCGATCGGAACAAGATGGAATTTTAGACAACCACATGGCCGCAGTAACAACTAATAAAATGTGCTTTTATGATTTCAAAATACAAATTTCATTTATATTCATGAAACTTAATTAATATCTTTTACATTCGCAATTTGAAGTAACAACTTTCTAGTGTCTTCATTTACAAATATTTCATTTTGTGGCAGATTTTAGAAGGGCTAACTTGATGGTCAATGCTGGGATATTTAAGTTTATTATTAAATAAAAAGGCTCTAGTTGTTTTAATATTACTTAAATTATTTATTCCCAACCTTAAATATTGAGGATTTGATTCCAAATGATTATGATGAAATTAAAAACTATTGCCTAACAATAATAAAATTTAAGTTTTAAGCAGAAAATGTTAACATCTTTATTATTTATTTAGAATTAAATTGCAATGAAAGTTGAGATTTTTACATTCAATTTGTCATCCGCATTTTCACAAGCTCTGAATTGCCAATGTTGACTAATCTCTTGAAACTCACATTCATGTGTGCACGCCAATATTTGCATCGTCCCCAAATGACTGCGGGATAACATGGACTTGAAATGCCATGGAATAAACGAGCCAATGCACGACCACTAAAAACATTTTCAGGATACATAAAAATCATTTTATGAATGTCTGAAATTATTTCACTATCTGGTGTTGCATCTTCTTCTTCCTCGACATAAACATCCATTGGAAGATTAGTTTGAAAGTAATTGCGAATAAAAGTTTTAATTTTTCAGATGAATCGATTGGAAAGTTGTTTGTTGAACATTGTCGATAATGTGAAAACGCTAAAGATGCTAAAGAATTGAAAATAATTTGAAGCTGAAAAGAGAGACAAGAAAACATGTTTGAATGTTAAAAGAATTAAATGAATGCACTCACTTGAATTAATTGAGTTTTTTCTTGTGATGATGTTCGCTTTTCTAATGAGTCGAGTGCAGAATCAAGTTCCTCGTCAGTTAAGTCACCAGGTGAACGTATTCGAAATCCTAAATCTGAGAAAGTGACAGTGATTGATGATCGTTTTGAAGCGCCATTAACGACCGTCCATTCTAATTGCTTCAATTGATATTTCACAACGCCGCTGTCCCAACAAATTGCAGCAGCAACATCAACTACCGAAAATTCAATCGATGTCTCGCTCATCGTCAAATGCTTCTTTCGTCTTCAAATGAATCGCAATGGCCATGGCAAGTGGTGGAGATGTTTTTGCAATTTGTTTCAAATATTTAGGACCGCCATATGAAATGATTTTGCAAGTTGTGTACGCGTTACTTAAAACTTTGATGTAACATTGTTCATGAAGTTCCAAATAACAAAGAAGAGTTGAAATGTTTTCTTGCGGAATATCCAACAATTGAACTGTTTGATCAATCGAGAAGCAAACTTCATGACCTGGACAACATCTCGACTTTTGATTCGAACGAGTTTGCGATTGAGAACATGAACATGGAACGAAGACTTTTCTTAACAGTTTTCGAATAACATGACGATCAATCGAGTTTGAGTATATGTGACGTCTCAATTCACATAAATCGTTTCCTTTCGAATCAAGAAACACATGACAATGAGCTTCCTTTCCATCTCTTCCTGCACGTCCAACTTCCTGAACATAACTTTCAAAGCTTTTCGGCATATTGTAATGAATAATTCCACGAATATTCGACTTGTTTATTCCCATGCCAAAAGCAATTGTTGCAACAACGACTCTCAAGTCACCACACATAAAATGGTTTTGAATTGAACGACGACGATATGGAGCTAAGCCAGCATGATATGCTTCAGCAAACAAATTATTTCGTTTCCTTTTCTTATGATTCTCCTTTTTATCAAAAGTTTTTGGCATTTCTTGACTGTTTTCTTGTGCCAAATATGTTCGAAGAAATCCTGCAATTCTTTCACATTCATCACGTCGAGTGCAATAAACGATAATTGATTGAAGTGAAGAAAATCTTTCGCTTCGTAAAAGTGACATCAATGCTTGGTCACGATTTTCATCTTTTGAAATTGTAAGAATGAGATTGTTTGGTAATGGAATATCGCTGATAATTCCATTTATTCCATCAGGAATACTTAAATGATGAACAATGCTTTCTCTTGTTTGAAGTGTCGCTGTTGCTGTTAAACCAAGAACAGTTTTAACTCCAAGCTTCTCACGAAGCACTCGGCAAATCATAAGATAAGATGGTCGAAAGTTGTGACTCCATTGACTCACACAATGAGCTTCGTCAATGCATGCGAAGGCAATCGGTGGCAATTGTCTCAATAATGATCCAAAACCAGTTGATTTCTCTCCAGCCACAACAGCTTCTGGCGACACTAAAAGGATTTCAACTTTTCCTGATTTTATTGCTTCCATTGTCATCAGACGTTGCTTTGGAGTTTGATTTGTGTGTAAGCATTGCGCGTTTAAAAAGTCAGGAATTCCATGCACTTGATCCTCCATCAATGAGACCAGCGGTGAAATTACCAAAGTTATGCATTGTTTCACTTTGCGATAAAGAAATGCAGGAAGTTGATAACATAAAGACTTTCCACTGCCTGTGCTTAACGTAACAAGTGTTGACATACCGCACAAGACTCTCATGATTGCCTGCTCTTGACCACAACGAAATTCTTTGAATCCAAACATGTTCAATGCTTCAAAAACTTCTTTTGGCGTTGCTGGAAGAGTTCCATCTGAATTCAATTTGTAAACAGGATTAATTTCTGTATTGAAACTCCCACACATTTCATCCAGAATTCCTGATCGTTTCAAGAAATCTTCCGGGATTTTTTGTCCAATATAAACCTAAGAAAAGAGTTAAAATTTTAAATTATTTTTTTTTTTTTATAAATTTTCAATTCTTACCTTTGAATTTACTGAAACTGTTGCTTCATCTGGATGATTTATTAACTCAGAATTTCGATCTCTATTTTCTTTATCACATTTCAATATTTCATCGAGCTCTTCCATATCATCAAACTCCTCATCATCGTCACTTTCCTCGTCGATCATTTTCCAAATTTCATTTGATGTTGAAGGCATCGTGTCGGGTTTTGTTGAATGAACTAAAAGTTTTTTAGCGCTAGCCATCTGTGCAGCTTCTTCAAGTGTTGGAAATGGCGATTCATCTTTAAAATCAGCATCTAAAGGAAGTAAATTGTCGCCTTTTTTCTGACATTGTTGAGCAAAATGTCCGACACCACCGCACGTGAAACATTTGAGAACGCCACCGTCACATCCTCTCATATCCATGTTTGGTCCTGACAAAGCAGCTGCTGCTGATTTCTTACTTTTCCACATTGTCTTCTTATATTTACTGAAACTGAAAGCTTTCTTCCCTCGCACAAAAACTTTTTTCTTTAAATTTACTGACACAAAATTGTCATTTAATGTTCCTGCTGCAATTTTCTTTTTCAGAATTTCCTTTTTCGCAGCAGTTTTTGAATCGATGATCGTCCTTGTGTTATTTGATGTTGATGGCATTGTATTAGCTTGATTGACATAATTATTAAATATTTTTTCAGTCATATTAAGTTCTTTTTGCGATACTCGAGGCACGGTCGTCAATGATTTAGGATCAGAATCAATCATAAAATTAATCTCTTCTTCTTCATCCTCTTTTCTTTCTTCTGAAGTCTCATCCTTCATTTTCTTCGATGATTTCTTACTTTGTTTGAAGATCTTTTTTGCTTTTTCTGTGATTTTTGAAATCCCTTTCTTTGAACGTGTCAACATGCTTCGCTTTCGCTTCATAACAGGAGAATTGCTTTCGATTTCAGAATCATTTGAATGATCCTTAGAATCGTTAAACTCTTTGATTGTTTCTAGAGTTTGAGATTTTTCAGGAAGTGAAGATTCTTTTTTTGGAGATTCTAATAAATTTTCAGTGGATAATCGACGTTTCTTAGCGACAGGTAAAAGTGGTGGACTTTTCAATGCTCCTAAATCTTCATCGTCACTATTTCCTATAATTTCATTTTCAGATTCATTTGAAGCATGAAACTTGATTTCAGTGCTGTTTTCACGGCAAATGAGAGATGAAGATGAAGCAAATGATTTCAAATTTAAGTTAGACAACCCAAAACTTGAAGTGTTTGTTAAAGATGACGATGTTTTGCTTATTTCTGAGTGACTCAATGAGCTTAAGACTGTTATTGTGTTCCTTTCCAACCATCCATCATTAACAGAATTTTTTATTTGAACAGAAGTTGATTCAATCTTTTTTAATTCTGGTAACATTTTTGATCTCGTTTTCTGCAAAAGAATCGTCTCAAGGTCTGGTAATGTTTCTTTATTCTCATGGAAATCAACCAAGCTTTTACTTGTAGCTAGTTTGTTTTTAGAAAAAGGTTTTCTTGGATTTCTGAGTGGTTTCAGTGTTATTGGTTCCATCATTAGACTCCATTTTTTCTTATTACCATCTAGCGTTGGCAAAATTTTTTTATTCTGATGTGGCATTGATTTCTTTTTATTTAATTTTTCATTCCACACATCCTTATTGATGCTTTCATTGTGATAATTTTCATAGTCTTGATTATCTTGAGCGCTTACTTTTCTCTCTTCTGTCAGCGATTGATCATATGATTCATTTATATGTGAAACTTCATTATAAGATTCAGAAAATCCCTCAAGTTCTGATGAAAAGTATGAAGAGGAATTGGGTTGAGTTGAACTTATCTCCGTATCTTCCTCTTCTAAAGCTCCGCTAAGTTCTAGAGATAAAATCTCTGTTTTCATTTTGTAATACATTTTATAAGATTGCCGAACTTCTGTTGGAGCATCTCTTATATCATCCTAAGTAAAAATTAAACTATTAATAAATTACGAAAGCAGTGTAAATTTGTGTATCTTACTTTTGATGGTATTCTTTTATTTTTCTTCTGAAATTCACGTTCCCATCTTTTGACAGTAAGTTTATGATTTTCATATGCTAAGTTTCTTTTTGCATCCATGTTTTTCTAAGAATTAACTTTTATTTACAGTTTAAATCATGTAGAATTTATTATATTATGGAATAAATATGTGTATTTAATTAATTTATGTTATTATTTTTCATTTCTCTCAACTCAAATCTTTATAAATAGTCACCTACTCCTTGACGCGGGAAAAATGTCTTTCGTGAATTCACTTACAGATGTCGCTTTTTTCGTTAAGGAGAAAATCAAAACAAAAGATTTGGTTGAGAACAAGAAATTTTATTGTATAAACATTTTCACCAATAAAAATTATTCAATATTTTGATTTTCATATTTGTTCAAGATGATTAACAACAGTGAAATTTTCTTAACTATTTTCTTTCCTATAATAAATTTTTACATATATTGAGTTGCCAAAGATCGCATGAATTTAATTTTTCTGATTGCCGCTGCTCTCTGTTTGATGTCTTCATTATTGTTTGAATTCAATTCCATTTGTCGAATAAAAGAGATTGCTTGAAGTCTTCGCTTATGCTCTCCTTTTTTGTAATGCAGATTTATAATGTATTCCAGAAGTGTTGAATCCCAAATTAACGAGTAATAAGCATCCATAGCATCCTGGAAGTTTCCGGCCTTTTCCTGCAAGCACTTAAATGCCATTGTGTAATCAATTTCTTCTGTAAATTGGCAAAGAACAGCTGATTGAAGAAAACATCCAAGATTTGAACTGCATTTGACCATCTTTTTGATTATGTTCTCGTCAATTAATGGACGTTGCATTGGAAGTGAACAGCATTCAGTTGCTATAATAATTGATTGTACATAATACTTCATAGCAGCTTCATTATTACCATTAACAAATTCAAGATCTCCCTGTAATTTAATCCAAGGTATGTTCATTGGATATAATTTCAATCCAAGTTTAAGAAGCTGATTAAGTGACTCTGCCAGAAGCTTCAAGTTATAACCATTTACATTACTAATACTTTGAGGCCATAAATGGAAGTTTTCGATGCTAAGCTCCATGTTAGTGTCATCTTTCAAAAGATTATGCATTTTTGAAAGCATTGAGAGTAAAATTGAAATTGCAAAAGAATCTCTCATTTTGTCCAAAAATTGTTTAAACACTGAAATGTTCATTGCTGATGCAACAAAGCGTGCTGGAGATTCGCTTGATCTTCTGTTATTTTGACTCCGTTTAGGGTTTTGATTCTGTTGTTGAATACTGTTGTTGAGGAAAATTGGAAGGATGAAATCCCAGAATTCTCGTTTTCTTGGTAGAAGATTTTTATTTTTGGTATCTTGTTGCATATCCACCATCATTGCAGAAAATATTGAACATATTTCAGTGAATAAACTTGCATTACTCTCTGGAATGAGACAACTGTTCCAGTCATTAACATTCAACAGCATGAACATGGAGTTTTCAATAATTTCCAATCGAGGCATTTCATTGTTGATTCCACCCACCATCTGCTTGAGTTTAACTATCCAAGGATCTTTAATAGTAGGCGGTTTGTTCGGCCAATAATTCTCCAACCTTTGAATAATTTGAATGTTGAATTTCTCCCAATCGAGTAATTTTCCAAGTTTATTAACATTCATGTCATTCGACCATTCGGGACGTTTTGATTCTGATCGAAGTTCAGTCAATAAACTGATGGATGTGGTGTAGTCTTTTTTCTGAAGCAATTCATTTGACTTTCCAAGAAGAATGTAAGCAAAATCTTGCAGAAACCCTCGTTTGAGATTTAATACAGCGATACGTACATCAGCAGGAATGAACCAATTTTTATTGATCGCCCATAACGGCATTTGTGGATTGAATTTGGCAAGTTCGACGAGAAGTTTTCTTATTTGCTTGGGTGACATGCACACGACAAGCTTTCGTTCAAGATCGCCGAAAAGAATTTTCGAGTATAAAATATCATTGTGATTTTTAACGTCTGGAATATTCCAATCTTGTAACAATCCAATGCCAGATGGATGAATATTTGGATCTCCAATCTTCTGCTTTTTAAATATTTCAACTTCATTTTTCTCAAAATATTTTGATTCTTTGATTTCAGTTTCATTCGATGAAAATGTTACGAGGAAGTTTAGAAGATAATTTCGGATGCTGAATCTTTCATTGAGAGACAATTTCTGATGAATGTCGTTTGAATACTAAAAAAATAAAAAACATATAAAGAAATTAATCTGCATAAGAGAAAGCAATTAAACTTACCTGAATGAAATATTTCAGAAAAATTAATCGTTTTGCGTTTTCCTTAAGATTCAATGTTGTAGTATCGCTTGTTAAAATATTTTTAGTATCGAGAACGAATCGAATCGTGTTTAATGCAAGCAATTTAAAATATTCATTGCCTGATTTATCTTGTTCAACCTCAAGAGTTTTACGGTGAATAAAAGGAATCTCTCGTTTAAAATTATCTTCATTTAAAATAGTTTCAAGATCATTGCTCTTGTTAAGAATTGATTCGTTGAAACGTTGAAAAAGTGTTGTTGATTTGTGATCTAATATTCCACACGCTAATAGATAGCCACGTAAATCATCATCTGTCACAGTACAAAAACGATTACTCGAGAGATTACCATCATGCTCTTGTTTTAGCTTGTTTAAATTGTCTCTGCATAAAAGTATCATCTCCTTTCCGATATCATATTTCTTGATGAATATGTTATAAGCACAGAGATCATAATAGATTTGAGCTTTCAGTTCTGTCTTACTGATGATGATTGACTTGTCAAATTTCTGTCCATTGTATGGTTCAAGTTTCGATGAGCTTTCTTTGAGTGGAACGAAGGATTCAAATGTGAGCATTCGAAATGGATCGGGGTCGTCTATGATTTGATTGAGGAACTCAATGCTTGACGGAGTGAATGGTTCGATGCCGGCAAAAAATTTGTCATCAGGATTGGAATTGTTATTTGGTTGATCAGGAGTAGTCATAATGTGAACAAATGGTTTAGATCTTGTAGCATTTCCTCTTAAAACATGAGCTCTTAGCAACCAGCGATGATACAAAGTAAGAGCGAAGTTTAGTGCAGCTTTGTTTCCTTCTGGTGATAATGGAACTTCATGAACAAGCGATAAGGGTAAGTTTACAAGTCTTCCAGAAGCAACCGAAGCAAGATCACTAAGTAATTGAATCTGTTTTTGTATTGGTAGACATTTTTCGAATATCTCAAGATTGAAATTAAGATATGAAGCGACTTTTAGTGATAGAATTTTAAGTGCTAATTGTTTTCTTCCCAATTTAAGCGATAAACTTTCACATTTATTTAGTGAATCTGAATCTGGTGAATTAATTTCGTTTACTTGTTGTGGATTTTCATTGCCGCTGATTCCCAAAAATTCACCCATAACAGATATTGCATGTGCTGAACCTTCCTTCTCATTTTTCAGAAATCCTTCAAGTAATTCAGGTTTCAAAAGAAATTCGAACCAAAGCACAGTTTCTTCGCACATTGGTGCACTTTTAATTGAATCAATATCTTCCATATCTATCAATTTATTTGAAAATATTTATTTTTCTTGTGATATCTTTTCAGTCTGTTTATATTAAAATAGTGTCATCTCAGACGATAATTCTAACAATTTATCCTCTAGGAAAAGCGAAAAGCTACTTCAAGAGGACAAAAATCCAAGCGTTAATATTATTAAAATCGATTAAAAATTAAAAAAATGATTCCTCACATATAGAACGGGAAAACAGTTATAATAGTTAGATACATTTCCAGGTCAGTTAATGAGAAGTTCATAAGTGCAACTGTTTTGATTGTGACAAAGCTAAAGATTTTTCAAGAGAAATTTTTTGTAAAATAGCCAGCTGATGAGAAAAAACAAAAATAGAAAAAGCAAAGAAGAGTTGAAAAATCATCAAAATAAACAAAGAAAATAACAATATAAACAAAAATGACGCAAGTGATGTGTTTTTAACTTTCTTATTTGTGAGATTCTTTCGAAAACCTGCGAGAATTTCCATAATTCAATAAATGCAAACTAAAACCTTTCACTGAAAAAAAAATCAGAATGTTATTGTCGAGGTCGTTTGCGAATGTTGCCACGTTGAAATGAGTTTTATTTATAGATGCATATTAGGGTAATTTGTTATTGAATTTCGGGAACGTGTGGCTATTACCTAAAAATTACAAAAAATAATTTATTTTTGCGCCATAAAAAATTTTTTTTTTGAAGGATTTAAAATTGCACATGCAGGAAGTTTCTAACATATAAACATTTTATTGGAAAAGAAAAACTTAGATAATTTTCTTGAAACAAAACATTTTTGCCGCGTTAAATTACTTTTCTTTGTTGTTTTATTTGTTGAATAATCAAAACAAGTAGCTATACTGTTAATCTGTAACTGTATTGCTTGATCCACATTTAATGTTACCAACATAAATACAATCTCACAAAGCGTCTCGTCTGGATTTTGTATTAAAAGTGTAAACTTTCATTTATTTTTTTAATGTCAATTTCATCATGATACGTTATTGTGCAAACTTAAATAAGTACATACTTAATGAAAACTTAGCAACAATCAAAAGTTATATTTTTTTAAGATTAGTGTTTATATTTCTTTTACTTAAAATATAAAAGTTTTGTTAAAATATCAGCGGAGTTTTGTATAATTAGTCATAATATTAGTATTCAGCCTTTTACAGTATACATATTGAAAAAATACTTGAAGAATTGTTATTTCATTATTTATGAACAGCTGAAAAGATTGTGATGAAATCTTTTTTCAATTACATTTGAAATGCTATGTGATAATGAAAAAAGAAGTTCTTTGAACTTTTTAATTGCTTTAAACTCGTTTTCGGTCTTCCTCAAAGTCGATTATTTATTATTTTATGCATTAATCAATGTTTAACAAAAAGTTATTTACTAAAATATGAAGCTTACTTAGAAATTTATTGCGTGAACTTGAGAAAAAATGATCAATTGATTTGAGTCTTTCTGTTTGCAATAATTCTTTAGCTGATTGGCCATCAAAACCTCGTAAAATTAAAAGAAAGAAGGACATATAATGGATTCGTTCTGCAGCCTCTTCGACCCATCTGATGGGCAAACTGATGAGACTGACACCGAGACTATAAGCAGTGATTCTGATTCGATGGATAAAATATTGGATAATCATTTACCACCAGAACCGCAGTTTGGTAACATAGAATATAAGTTGAAATTGATAAATCCATCGAAGCAACGATTAGATCATCTTGTGACGCAATTGAAATGGAGATTAAATGAAGGACATGGTGAAGCTATTTACGAAATAGGCGTAACTGATTCTGGTATGATATAAAAACATTTCTCTATCATATTTATTTTGTCTAAACAATGTGATTACTTTCAGGATTCCTTCATGGATTAAACGATCTTGATATGAAAAGTTCATTGACAACTCTTCGAATAATGGCAGCACAATTGAATGCCACAACATCGATTTTAAGACGAAAATCATTGGACAATGGAAAGTCATGTGTTGAGATTCTTGTTCGCAAGATGTCTGATAATAAAAATATTGAAGAAATTCGAATAAGTGTAATGGGAAGTGTTGATGCAGGAAAGAGTTCATTGATAGGAGTTTTAACTCAGGGTGAATTAGACAATGGTCGAGGTAGAGCGCGTCTGCAAATGTTTCGTCATTATCATGAGATTAAATCTGGAAGAACTTCTTGCATCTCTCATGAGCTTTTAGGTTTCGATGAAGCTGGAAATGTCATAAATTATAAGCACAATGAAATGATGACAGCTGAAGAAATCAGCGAATTATCGTCAAAACTTATTAGTTTCATGGACTTGGCTGGTCATCGAAGGTATATGCGGACAACAATTCAAGCTGTTAGTGGATATGCACCACATTTCATCGCGCTTGTTGTTGCTAGTGGAAGTTTAAACCAAATGACGATCGAAAATCTTCAAATCATAAAAGCTTTTAAGATTCCTTTCTTTGTGATTTTAACGAAAATTGATCTGGTTTCTCCCGACGATGCTGGAACACTAAAACAATTGATTCAACTTCTAAATGAGATTGATAAACATAAAACGCCGTTAGTGATCGGCTCTATAAATGATTTTCGAGTAATGAAAGAAGATAGTAAGAAGTTTATTCCAATTTTTTCCGTTTCGAACGTTACGGGTGCTGGTTTGGATCTTGTTCAAAAATATCTTTTCACTTTGACACCGAACATCAATGAAAACGAGCAGCAAAAGCTTGAGAAGGAAACGCCAGAGTTTCATATCGATGAGATTTTCCGTGTGCAAGGTGTTGGAACAATTGTTGGGGGTCTTCTTGTGAAAGGAACGATGAACGAAAAGATGAAAATCAAATGCGGTCCAGGGCCAAATGGAGAATTTTATTCGGGAACTGTCAAATCAATTCATCGCAACAAGTTTCCTTGTAAAAGTATAAAACCTAATCAAAGTGCTAGCGTGTGCTTTTCAATGACGAATGAACTTCCATTACTACGAAGCGGAATGGTTCTTATTGCTGACTCTGATGAAACACTGGCTTGTGTTTTCTTTCAAGTAATTGAATATGAAGATTTGTTAACATTTAAATATTCGTTTTAAATTATTTAATAGGCGACAATCGTAGTCATCCAACATGCAAGCATAAAAGGTATCAAGAAAGGGTTTCAGAGCACGATTCATATCGGAAGTATCCGACAAACAGCAGTCATTGAAGGTATCTTTGGACGTGAATCTCTTTGCGCCAACGACACTGGTTCTTGCGTTTTTCGATTTCTTATCCGCCCTGAATACGTGAAGGTGGGAATGTCATTGCTTCTACGCGATGGTCGAACGAAAGGAGTCGGAGTTGTGACTCAAGTTTTCCCATTTCCTTAAAAGATTTCTTCATCACTGAATTTTCTTGACTTAATTTATGTTTCTTCATTTATCGACGAGAATTTTGCTTAATCTGTGACAAATTTGAAAATAAGCAAAAAAAATATGAATTTGAGTTAGTTAATTGCTTTCCATGTGAATATTTGAAGAAAGAATGATTTGAAATGAAAACTCTTCATTGTCTGTTCATCAAGTTTAATGAAAGTGTTTGAAAGATTTTTACATTAGACAAATGTGAGTTTCTTATCCAAAAATCCTACAAAATGCAATCATAAAATATATTTAAAGATGAAAAAACTTAAAAGATTTAAAACAATCATTGATTGGCGTGAAAGCCCCATTCATATAAATTTACTTAATGCGTTAAATAAATGATTTTAGATATGTACATACACCCACACATTAACACACATACATTATATTTATTTAGATAATCATATAATGAATTGAAAATTAAACTACTTAATTTCACTTTTTCATCACCATTGTAACTAAGTTTCAAACTATCATCATCAACATTTCACACATGAACAATAAATTATAATGAAACTGAAGAACTTAGGAAAAATATTTAAATTAGATATCAAAAAATCATTTTCAAGTTACGCTGGTCGTTTTCAATGTTTGAAGCTTTCTTGTTTTTCTGTAAAAAAAATCTGACTAATTTTAAAGTGTACAAAATAGAAAATTTTCTTTTTGTTCCTTCGGTGCTTCGAAAATATCTAAAAAGAAAATAAAACGTGATTTTACTGAAATCGAAAAAAAAACAACAGAATGAAAACTTAAATTGAGTTGTAACATCTTTTCAGTGTCCACGATTCAACCCCCGACTGTCAGCAATTTTTTTTACACTGTAAACATTTAATAATTTCTGCTTTAATTGCTCGTGAATCTCTTTTATAAATAAACTGTTCGGCTTAATTAAATATTATAAATTATAATTTGTGCTATATAAACGTTTAAACACATAGGTACATACCTTATATACCTACTTATAGGTAATTAGTAAGGCATCTGATTCTTTTCAAAAGTAAGTATCAAATGTTTGTTTTAATATTAATAATTGGCAAGACAAAGATTATGATAGTAAAGCAGAACAGATATTTAAATAACTTTCTAATAATTTCTTCCAATCCCAATAACTTGAATCCTTAAAACATTAAAGACAACAGGAATTGTTATTTCTACTTCCCTTCATTTCTTTTAATGATTGAGATGAACCTGCTTGCGTCAAGCAGCGTTCTCACCGTTTAAAGATCTTCACCAGATGTTTTCTTGTACAATTAACCTCATTGACTCATCTTTTAAAGTTGTTTGACATTCGAAAAACCCTAAAGAACATCAATGAAATCGACTTGAAATTGATAGACGAAACTCTCGATGTTTATTTCATGATGAAGGAATTAAAGGCCTGCAAGTAATGTAAACATCGTATTTTCTTACACTGTGGCATATTTAAGAATATTCCAAAAAACAAAGGAAACTAATCAATTTGCAAATTGATTCCCTTTTAAAAATCAGAAAAGAAAAAAACTTTTTTCTGTAGATATTTCCAAATATTCTTTATTAAATGCCGGTGTAAAAGCGAGATAAAAAAAAAGAAAATTGCGCGCTCATGGACACAAATTTATGTAATTATTTTCATTCGTGTAAGAAAACGTTTGCTTTTTCCATAGAAAATAAAACCTAATTTTCCATCGAATACTTTTCTCAGTCGATGTTGTGTTGCTGAACAGTAACGATATTTAAACGGAGAAGTTCTCTTGTGAAATTATAATTTCCACGCAAATTGGAGAATTAAAACCTTTAATTAATACGATTGGCATGCACGGGCAGATCAAAGAGAAAAAAAAAGACGATAACATTTTATGATGATAAATGAATTAACGATGTGATTGCATTGATAGATGAATTGTATAATGAAAATAATTAGTAATGACTACGAATAAAGAAGCAATAAGTTGAAACACATACACGGTGGCGACAAATTATTCGAAAAAAAAGAACAAATAAAAGTAGAAAGGACAATTAAAGAAATTAAATATAATGAGCAGTCTTGAAGAGATTGATTTTTCGAGCGTTTTACCTCCAATGAGTGATGAAGCGCTTGAGGCAGAAAAAAGACTTGAAAGGACAATTTCAATCGTCGTTCCGATGTTCTTTTCTGTTATTGGATTTATTGGATTTGTTGGAAATATATTAGTGATAATTACAGTCTTGTTTAATGTTCAAATGCGCAACACTACAAACTTACTTATCCTCAACTTATCATTGGCAGATCTTTTATTCATCATATTTTGCATCCCATTTACTGCTGTTGATTATAGCTTTGGTCAATGGCCTTTTGGGTTGTTGTGGTGTAAAATAGTTCAGTATCTTATTGTCGTGACTGCTTATATCTCAATCTACACACTTGTATTAATGTCAATGGATCGATTTCTTGCTGTCTGCTATCCAGTGTCAAGAATTCGCAGTGAAAGGAATACTTTGATATCGATTATAGTCCTTTGGGCAGCAGTGTTATCGACAAACCTGCCAGTATTTCATGCACACGGACTTAATGAATATCTCGATCAAGGAAGGAATTTAACGTCATGCACTTTCATCACAAACAATGATTTCTTATCCTGGAGTGCCTTTCATATCTCATTGTTCACAAGTTCATATTTATTGCCGCTTCTTCTCATATCAGTTTTGTATCTCTTTATGCTGATGCGACTGTGGAAAAGCAATTTAACACAATCGAAAGAATCAAGGAGGGGCAAGAGACGAGTAACTCGTCTTGTTATTGTAGTTGTTGCGTGTTTCGCGTTACTTTGGCTGCCAATTCAAACAATTTTGCTATTAAAAAGTCTTCAACTTTATCATTCAGACACTCATCTAACCATTGCGCTGCAAATAAGTGCGCATTGTCTTGCATACACAACTTGTTGCATCAATCCATTGCTCTATGCTTTCTTATCAGAAAATTTCCGGAAATCATTCAGAAAGGTGAGTTAATTGTAAGGCCATATGTTGTGAATGAATGGCCATTTAATTTAATGAGTCAACTCTAATGATTTGTAATAAACTTGCTAATCGATTTTTCCTTTCATCTTTCATTCTTTCATTCTTTTCTTTCTTGTTTCCTTGTATGTAATAAAAATTTCATTACTCTTCATCGACAGATTGTTTATTGTGGTTCTTCAAACCCTCGGAATCGCCATAATAATCACCAACCAATGGTGCCGACATCAACAAAAGTTACACGTACAAGCTTCTAGTAATGGAGAAATTAATAATCCAAAGCAGATGAGATTTCAACGTTCAAGACAGACGAGATTTAATCATTTTCATTTTAAACATTTAAACATAATCGTTGCAGAAAGATCGATTGAAAATTAATGAAACTCCGTATTTCCAACGTATGTATATTATTGTTTAAAACTGCTAATGTTGAAAGATGAAAAGTAATCGGCGGACGTCCACAAACCTAAACTGTTTACTTAACAGTCTGTTTTTAATTATGTAGATATGATTATTTGTTTTATTTCCACTCCCGATAAGAGAGAAACTTAATTTTTATTATTTATTTACTTAAATAATCGCTAACGATGAACAATTTTAAATTCCTCTTCTTATGAATCTTGGGAGTTAAGATTATTTCTGTTACTTCACGAGAGAATGACCTAAGAGAAGAAAAAAATATTAAACACCCACAATGTGTGGCAAATGTGAAAACAGATATTCAGAATTGTAAATAAAGTTTCATTGCTTTTTTCCATTAAATGAAAGAAAAAAGAGAAAATCTTTGTTCGTAATGTGAAAATATTCAGGAAACACAGAACGTTAAGGTACTCGAAAGCTCTAAACGTGCGAACGCGTTCCATTAAAAGTGTCGTCAGAATATCTAAATGTTTTAATCGTTCTAATTAATAATAATAAAAAATAAGTAAATTTCTATTCTTATCCAATTTTATAATCTAAGAAAATATATAAAAAGTTTTAAGAAAATAAAACGAATAAAAAACAAGGAATTTCTTTACTGATGCAAGTTCAATAATAAATAATTGGCCAATTGTTTATTTACATTGCTGTAACGAAAGTTTGATGACTGCTGGCCCTACCTTTCTGGATTATTGGAGGTTTGTTTAATTCATTTTTACTTCACTTTTATTATTTTCATTTTGCTTTTCTTACCGATGTATGGCGCCAATTTGATTACTCAATAAAGAAAAACATTGTCATTTCATTTTTACAATATCTTTAGATATCAACAGTTTTCCTTATTGTTTACTTTGTAAACAATGAGAAACGAATTATATCTAAAGACAAACTTACTTAATACAATGAAAGACGGAAATAACGCAAAAGTTTAGCGTTACGTTTACTTGAATAAAATTTCTAAAGAAGAAACTGTAATAAATACTTTTATGAAGATGAGTGGGCGGTATGAAATCCAAGAGATATTATTCTAAAATAAAATGAATATCTACACAAATTTCTTATAGATGGAATATAAAAATATTTATTCATATAAAAGAGAACGTGATATATTTGAACCTTACGCAATAAATTTACGAAAGTTATTAGGAATGCTTTAATTAGAATATTAAACAATTACTTAATTAAATAGCTGCTTCAGTTATCTAAATTTTTAAACTAAGGTGGAAGCACTGGGAACAGTAAATTCGTTGTCAAATTCTTGATTACTTTTGTTAGTACTTGTTGTCTCCTGGTGGGTTTGTCGAATTTCATGTTGATTCATAATTCGAAGCTGTTCTTGGTATGTTTGATTGAACTTTTTCCTTGCTTTAAGAAGTTGGTCAAGTAATACTAAATTTTTGTCATCTGAAGTTGCCTCCTTTGCTAGAAGATCGGACATTTCGGGAGAAAATATTCTGTCGCCATAATTTTCAATCTCGTTGATGTCAAGTGGCAGAGGATTTCGTGATCTTCCCTTTTGATTCCACACATCCTTACAATGGGAAACGTCGTCATGGCATAAAATTTGTCCATCTGAAGGTTGTCGTTGTTGTGATGAAACCGTTGAAACATTAGATGAGTTGATGATAGATGAATGAACCTTTGATATTAAATCTTCGATTCCATCAACTTCATCACCAACTTCGCTTCTCTTCTCATTTGTAAAAAAGCTATTCACATAAAGATCACCAGAAGTTAAAATTGTTGATGCTGTTGGCTTCGTGATGGCACTTTTGATCTTTTTTGTACTTCGTTTGGCACTATGATGAATGTGATCTTTAATGACGTCAGGATTTCTGTTGATCATCAAACAACTTCCGTCTGTTAACAAAGATTTTGTGATCTTTTCCATTTCCATTTCAATGTTTTGATTGCTGTTGACACTCGGCGATGTTAACGACTCATTTTGATGAAAATTCTGTGCGATTTGTTGATCCTGAAAATTCTTTAGAAAACTCTCATCGTAGAGACAATTTCCATTGTTGCTGTTGATTGAACCATTTCCAGACTCATCTTCAGTCTCATTTGAAATGTCGGTGTAGTTTTCGTCATCTTCATCCTCATTGTTTGCTTGGTTTCCATTCTCATCGTAACTTGACATTACTTTCGCCGTTCTGCTTTGGGTAGTTTTCGAGTTACTATAATTAAGTTCTTTGTGAACATCAATTGCAACTTCCTTCCTCCTATCATTTCCTTCTGATTCATTATCCGGATGGACTTTTGTAAGCCATTTCTTCAAGTGCATTTGTTTATTCTTATCCCCAACAATTTTGAGCAAAGGGTAAAGTGGATCTTCGCCACGTCTTTCTCGATTTCGAGAATTCTCATGTCTTTCTTTGCTTCCTACATGTTTTGATGTTGCTGCAGTCATTTCCTTGTTCAATATGAATTCATCGCTACCATCAATAAGTTTATGAACATTTCTAAAGGCATCTTCGGCATTGCTGTTGTTGTTATGTGAAGCACAGAAGCATTTGTTGCCTTTCCCTACTGGACCTTTTCGAATGTTGCCACCCAAGTCCAAGTAATATTGTTCACCTTTCTGAAGCGGTTCCTTGGGAAGTGTCTCGAGATTAGGTGTCGGGAAGTTTCTAGTGTCAGGATAATAATGGCAACCATAAGGTGACCAATTACGAGTATTTTCTTCATTGTCTTTGTTATTGTACTTAATTTTACTGTTATGAGGCAAGAGATGTGCGTGAGTTTCATTTGGGGATTTTGTATTTCGAGGAGATTCTTGAGTTAATTGCTTATCTTCTCTCTTTGTGCAATTCCTCATGATTTCTAGAATCTCTTTAAGATTTTTCCTCTGGGCAATGTCTCGAGGCGTTTCGTGTTGCAAATTTTGAAATTGCATGGCACCAGCTTCAAGTAGAAGCTTCGTTAACTTTCTCCTTCCCATAGCACAAGTGATATGAAGTGGAGTGTCATGATTAAGATTTAAGGCATCAACATCACATTTAGCTGAGATGAGAATCCGAACCACACCCGCATGACCGTAGCGACAAGCAGTATGAAGTGGCGTGTCACCATAATCATTATGAATTGATGTACTACATCCAGCATAAAGCAATTCTCTCAATGTCTGATTATGTCCATTTTGTGCTGCAAGATGAAGTGCTGAGAATCCACAGAAGTTGATTCGATTCACGAAGTGATTTTTCTTCCAATCCAACTTCTCCTTGTTTGAATTCTCATCAAAATCTTTCGGATAAACATTACAAAGTATTTTCACACAACGACTGTATCCTTTCCAAGATGCTTCGTGAAGTACTGTGTTCCCATGCTGAGGATTAAAAACGGGATTGATTATTATAATTCACTAATAAACATAAAATTAATATTAATAAATAACTTACAGCCAGGGTCGCGATATTTCTTTCTTCCTTACGCTCAAGCAACAACCTTTGAAGAGCAGCTTCATCACCTTGGGATACGACTTCAAATAAGTTGTTTGACTTTCGATCCATTAGAAGTATTTATTTTCATTATTAATTGTATAATTATTATCTCATTTCTTTCTGAACCATTGAACAAAAGTTTTGTTACTTTTTTATTCAGGTATTTGTTATCTTAGTTGTATTCATGATTTTTAGAAATATATCTCATTTATTACTTAAATAAAATTGTTACTAAACCGTAAATACTTATGAGCTTTACTATCTTTATTAAATAAATATGTTTGAAAAAGAAACTTTGTAAACTTGTTACTTTTGAAGACTGAACTAACTCTGAGGAGACATAATAATTAAACGTGCGTCTTCTACGTGGTACGTTATGTAAATCCTAACTAAAAGTACGTAACTACATGTGAGTACGTTAAGCTCGATGTAAAACTTTACAAAAAGCTTTGTTACGTTAATAAATTATTTACAGATTAAACAAAATGCACTTTTATTAAATTAAGATGAATTTTTGATAAAACCAATAACTGAAAAAAATTCTTTAACTTTAGGAATTCTTAGGTTGGTGAATAGCGTTTTATTCTTTGAATAAAATTAAAATTCATAAAAATTTATAAATCAATTAAAAAACTTCTGAAGCTTGTTGATTTAATTTTGTTCAGACCAGAATTAAAGTTTTTTGATGGATTTTCTGAATCTAGCCAAAATTTGCTTTTTTCTGAGATATCAATGCATTTAACTAATAAGTTACGATGTAACATGTCAACTTAATCATAAGGTTTTTATTTAATTGAGTAATGACTTAATTTTTCATTCACTGACCACACTCAATGAACACAAAGCTCGTGGCAGAGAGTTACCAATTCCAAGGGGTAAATCATCGTAGTGCTTCTGTCGGCTGCCTCCCAATGAAGCATCAAAAATCACTAGTGCTTTTCAAGAAAAATGGACTTTTTCCAAGAATTTGCTTTCTTTTTCTTGGAATTTGTCTAGTGCTTCAATGCATCAATGGTGCTTCTGCCAGCCAATTTTAGTCGATGAACAGCCCCTTGACCAATTCCCACAAGAGAGAAAATAGAAAACCAAACATTTAATATTTGTTGAACTCGTTTTTCTCTTCAGTCGGTGGTTTGAGTTGAACAGTTTTAGTCAGTTCAGAAAAGTTTCTTTCAAATTTTTATTATTTTATTTATTTGCTCTAATTGAAATTTTGTGGAAATGATAAAGCGTTACACTTAAGCAATTAATTAATTTATGCTTAAAACTAAGATTAGAATTAAAAATGTGTTCAGTGTTTAAACATTAATAAAAAGTGAAAAGAACGTTGTGCTAGATAACAAAACCTGATTTCTTATAAACTCGCAATAAAATAAATAATCTAATACTCAAGTTGACTTTAAGAAAGTGAAAACATTTTAAAAGAATCAATACGATATTTTGGATAAACATTTACTTGGAATCTCTCATCATTGAAAAATGGTAATTTTAAAAAGTTTAACAAATATTTGACTCATTTTCGTTCATATCCAGTTATAATTTTTTCAAGCTTCATTTTAAATGCTTCTTTTGCTTCAAAAACATTTGATGATCTTTTTCAAATCTTCGCAAGACCCTTTGACATTAAAATCAACTCTTTTCACTTTCTGTTCGTGTTTCTTCAGACGTACTATAAATAATAACGGTTTAAACATCTTTTTTCTCATATTTTTAGCATTGTGTGTTGCTTTAGCTTGTATGTAGATGCATTATGAAGAAGTGGGTCAATGAAAGAAAAAGGAAAATGAAGCAGACCAAATATCCATTAAGTTCTTAATTTTCTCTTTTCCTTATTATTTACTTTGAATAATGATTTTATCGATCGCGTGTATGTAAATGATGTTTGTGAATTCATTTCTTGTATTATAAAAGACTTCTTAGCATTTGTCACTTGGCCACTTCCTCAAATAATTGTCATAAAAAGTCGCGTATTGTCACATTTCAGTGTGAATATTGCGTGATGCTTTATTTACGGTTTCTTGGCAAAATTTCAATTGTTTTATAGATTTATCGCGACACATTCACTTTCTTTTAATTAATTAACAACGCACATTATGTGAGTAGTTCCATTCATGATTTAAGTAGAAGTTTCGCGCTAAAGATTTCATTTCAGTGTTACAAACTACCTGCCTGGGAGCAGATTGAGTTTTAATTATGAAGAAGAGTTTACAGTAATATTAAATATTTCTTTATTTGCTTACCTAGATAACATAACATGCATATCACAATAAACCATTTATAGATAAACGAACTTGAATTCATTGCGTAAAACAAAACAATCGAATCAACATTCATCGTCTTCAGCTTTTTTTTTATTGATATTCCATATATTTAACAATGCAATGATATGAATTCTATTGAATCGATTGATAAGTTTATGAGTCATTTGGATATAACATAAATTGATTTCTTTAGAAATGTTTATTGTGATTTCATTGCATAAGTTTTTATATTTTGTTGAGTATCATTGATTAAAATATGGACGCACATAAACTTGACCCTTTAGTGAAGCTTAAAATGTTTGAATTATTTTTATACGAAAAATTATTCTCATAACAAGTATTGCTGGCCATTGTAAAAACAGCATCAGCTTACTTAATTTTGTATCATCCATAATTAAGATTTCAACAAACGGAAGTTACGGTGGTGAAAGTCTTTAATGTTTTGCTATCAAAATTCACTTGATGCCTCAACCACACACACTCATGCCTTGGCAGTTAATTTTTGAGATATATTTATGAATGTTAAAAAAATTATAAGCAGTGACGAAGATCGCAAGTCTTGGGCTTTTTTGTTGAGACGTTTAGGGAAATTCTGAAGACTCATAAATGTTTTTCTAGATCAAGATATCTGATTTTATTATCCTAATATTTGTCAGAATTCTTCTTTTTTCATATCATTTTCTCAGAAGGAAAAAAACAACATAACATTAATTATACATACGTATCTACTAATTTCATAAAAAGGAAATGATTAAGACGACTAACATTCACGACTTTATTGATTTTTCAAGAACTATGATATTTCCGTTGAAATGAGTCACGCAGAAACAAAGAAAACTTAGTAAAAAACATTCTCTTACCACATTCAAAACAGAATTGGTAACAGCCTTGAGCTTTGTCGGTCTATTGTCAGTTTTCTATGCGAAATCGAATGCAAGTACAAACTCAACAGTTGAACAGATAAATAAAAACTTCAGTCTGTACCTTCAATTATGATTGATTGCAAATTGCATTTATAAGAAATTCTATTTGTATTTATTTATATTTTATACAAGCAAGTTATAAATACATATTAAGTTAACAAGATTGAGTAAATATACATGCAGATTTTATACATCTATCCATGTGCTAATAAAATGTTTAAAAAAATCATCGTGAGAGATTTTAAAGAACAAACAGAACCGGTGAGAAAATTATTAAAAATAAAATGAGGTCGAAAGTCAATAGCAGTCTCTAACAAGAGAGTAAATAACGTCAATGACTCTTTACTAAGCCATCTTCTATATGTAAATGTTCTTGTCAAATTGAGATATCTATTTCATAAAAAGAAAGTTTATGTCTTATCACAAAGTTTATAATTTGTCAAAATGCTTTCCTGCTACTCATTAAAAAACAAAACTTTCTCGCTTAATGAATTTTTAACATTTTTCACATGGCTATGTTAGGAAAGAAACTGTGAGAGGCACACGTTTAATATAATTCATTGAACTTCACATCAACAGGAAATCTCTAAATGGAAGCTTGTTTTGTAGCTAAGAAAAGAATTTCTTGCGCTTTTTAATCTTAGGAAATAAAAATTGGATTTAAAAATATTAAATTACGCTGTAACTGTTCGCCAACTCACTTGTAATTCTGCAATATTTTCTCTTTATTCTTTTCAGAGTACCATGAAATATCTGCCAAGAAACTTTTCTGTGATAAATTCTAAAAAATGTTCAACTTTTTACTTGTTCATTGCATTTCTGATAATTCAAATTGTACCAAGTGATCAACATGGTCGACTCATTGAGCCTCCTTCAAGGGCATCAGCGTGGAGGTAAAAATCATGTGACAATGTTGTCTTGTTTGTGTTATACCTAATTGTTTTCTTTTTTATTCTATCAGATATGGTTTCAACACTCCAGCTAACTACAACGATCATGAATTGTTCTGTGGGGGTTTTACTCGTCAGCATCAAACAAATCGTGGAAAATGTGGAGAATGTGGAGATGCTTGGGATTTACCAACACCTCGACCCCATGAATATGGTGGTAAATATGGACAAGGCGTCACAGTAAGAAAATACAATCCCGGTTCACATGTCACTATTCGAGTGGAACTCACTGCAAGTCATATGGGATATTTTGAGTTCAGACTTTGTGATGATATTAATGCAAAGCAGACATGCTTAGATAAGAATGTATTGAAAGTCATAAGCGGAACACCATCAACTGCTGCACCTAGTGATTTGGAAACAAGATTTTATCCAAGAAATGGTTCAAGAATTTATGAAATAAAAGCTCAACTACCAAAAAGTAAGTGAACCATCGTTCTTTATTATTATTATTTATTTTTAATGTAAATTGTAAAATTTTCAGAACTTGAATGTCAACATTGTGTGTTGCAATGGAAATACATTGCTGGAAATAATTGGGGAATTTGTTCGGATGGCAATGGAGCTGTTGGTTGTGGTGATCAAGAAGAGTTTAGAGCTTGTTCTGACATTGCAATTGGTAAGGGAGCAGTCTCGAATATTCCAACTCTCAAACCACCAACCAAAGTCAAGCCCACCACTGAGAAATGGCCAACAGACGATGAAAATGAAATTGAGCATGATCATGATGAAACTTCGTCAGATAACAATGAAGACTTATCAAACCCTCCACAAAATTCTTCAAACATTTATGGAGCTATTATTGCAATTTTCACGTTTTTTCTCGTCTTATGTACGCTTATTGCAATCTATATTTACTTCTATCATGGCGATGTTCTAAAAGGAGCTTTGCGACGGCAAAAAGTTCACCATAAGAGCCCGATTCTTAGTGAAAGATCAACTTCATCAGTTAGTTCAGTTTCATCGTCTCTCATGAATGCTCCAATTCGACCACCGAGAACAAAAAGACTTACACAAACCTTCAAAGACATGCACCACGAACATTCAAGTATTATTGAACCAGATAACAAAAATGTATCTGAAGTTTAGTGTTAATTATGTTGTATAAACATTTTCTTTATGTTTTTAGTTAAAACTTTTAAAATTGCAATTATAATTGAATATTGTACAATAAATAGATATTTTAACGGATTTTTAAAATTTAAACTGTCCATTATGACTCATTTGTATTTTACTGAACACACTTTTCAGAAAGTTTTTTGTGAAAATATCACATCTGATTACATTTGTCAACAAAGATTAAAGAAAATTAAAAACATTTTCTTGTTATTTAATAGAAAAGAATAAATTTGAGAATTCTTATATCATAAAATTATAAAATGGGAGCTGTTTTGGGCTTATGCTCGGTAGCGCAGGTAAATAAAATCTTGAAAATCTTCAAATGAACAAAGAAAATCGATTTTCGTAATGGCGTAGTTATTACACATATCATCGACATATATCTTACATCTTTTTAATTGAATCATGCAAATAATTGATGAAAGAATATTTAAAATAAATGAATAACATTATTTCACAATAATTATTACAGCTTGCCTGCTGCTGCACATCGACTGCTGCATCTTGTCTCTGCACTGCTTGTCCCTCTTGCAGAAATTCTACTTCAAGCCGCATAATGTATGCATTAATGCTTTTGTTGGGAGCAGCCACAGGGGCAATCATGTTGTCGGATGGTCTTCAAGATGTACTGAGAAAAGTTCCGTTTTGTGCTAATTCAACATCGACGACCTCAATGATCATTCCGTCCTCGAATACTATTGATTGTACCAATGCCGTTGGATACCTCGCAGTTTACCGTGTTTGCTTTGCTCTTATGATATTCTTCGTATCAATGGCCGCTATAATGATTGGCGTTCGATCATCTCGTGACGGTCGTGCACCGATTCAAAATGGTTTTTGGGGATTGAAAATTTTAATCGTAGCGGCTATCGCAGTCGGAGCTTTCTTCATAAAGGATGAAGCTTTTGGAACGTGGATGATGTGGATTGGTATGATTGGTGGGTTTGGGTTCATTCTTGTTCAACTTGTACTCATCGTTGACTTTGCTCATAATTGGGCTGATATTTGGGTTGGAAATTATGAAGAAACTCAGTCTAAGGGATGGTTCGTTGCACTTATGTCAGCAACAGCAATTCAATACATTGCATCGCTTGTTGGCATTATTTTACTTTTCTCCTACTACACCCAGTCAGATGATTGCGCCCTCAACAAATTCTTCATTTCTTTCAACATGATTTTATGCATTGCTGTCAGCATTTTATCAATCACACCAAAAGTGCAAGAAGCACAGCCTCGTTCGGGATTATTGCAAAGTGCCATAGTTACTTTGTACACAATTTATTTAACATGGTCAGCAGTCGCTAACAGTCCTTATAGCAACTGCAATCCTGGTCTGTTAAACGTCATGCAAGGAAATAAAGCTTCATTTGACAAAACAAGTCTTGTTGGAATGGCAATTTGGATGTTTGCTATCTTCTATTCATCTTTACGATCAGCCAGTGCTGCATCTTCTTTTACTAATTCAGATCCTGAACGACAAGGTAAATTTTAAATTCAATTTTAATTACAAGATTGGATTTTGTTATGATTTAAGCTTCAAATTTGATAACTTTTGTTAGACTTTTATGCTTTATTACATTTGATCTTGTGTTGTTTAATAAACTTAGTATTAATAACAGCTACCCTTTCACAAGATGACAAGAGATCTAACAATGGAGACGCCAAAGTCTGGGACAATGAAGATGAAAAAGTTGCATATTCCTGGTCGATCTTCCATCTCACATTTGCTTGTGCGTCTTTATACGTCATGATGTGTTTGACAAATTGGTAAGAAAATTTTTATTCTGCTTAACTTTTCAAATAATGTTTAAAATATTTCTTAAGGTACCAACCAAACTCATCTCTCGCCTCGATGAATTCGAATTCCGCATCAATGTGGATCAAAATAGTCTCATCATGGGTTGGTCTCACTTTGTATGGATGGTCATTAATTGCACCGATGGTACTTACTGATCGAGATTTTAATTAATTTTAATGTTTCTATGTCTTCTAAGCTTTTCGTGTTTGAATAATTTCAATCGTAGATTTGATTTGCAATTTCATTTTGTGTTTCGTACTGGAAGTGAACTCAAGATGAGTTAAGAATGCAGATTAAACCTCTGGTTTTAATGTTAAAATATTCATTCATAAAATATGCTGAAATATCCTTAAAAAAACTTTAATCAATTTACAATGTTGATACCAAAAGAGTTGCAGTGATTAAACTCATTAATTATATGTACATGTGAATGTAGATCGAACAAAAATCTTAAAAAATAAACAAAACAACTTAAAAGTTTTTGAGAAATGTAAAATAAAAAGCAAACATTTTAATGATTCTGCTAACGTTAAATATTTATTTTCTCCTTTTTTAAGAAATTCAAGAATTTTTATGTTTCTTTCCTTTCATTCGAATGATTCTTTCAAGGGTTGTATCTCTGCCCAACATTTCCATGATTTCTGCTACACCAGGTCCTTCTTTTAATCCACTTAACGTAGATCGAAGATTTTTCATGAAACTAGCAAAAGTCAAATTTTTTTCTGATGAAAAGTCTTTTAAAATTGTTTGGAGATTTTGTTTGCTGAAATTTTCATTTTTCAGTTCTTCAACGAGTTCATCAATAATGTCTGTTAAATAGAGCAATTAAAATATTTATTACTAAGTAAGAAAACTTTTAATTTCTACCTGCATTTAAAGTAATTTCCTTATCCTTGGCAATTTTTGGTAACACCCACAAAAATGAAAGATTCTCTCCAGTGAGTTCATTAATTGAAGTTATGTGCTTTGATCCCCATTTGAGAACATTGAGAATGTGATCGTCATCAAGATCAAGTTGATCAGCATTTAAAGGATATTTATTTTTGATCAAAGATCTGACTTCATCGATTATTTGCTTGCAAGTTATTGGATTCTCCAGATGCTTCAATAGTTCATGTTTGTTAAGTTTTCCTAACAACTCAGGATTGAGTCGACTAGAATTTGAGTTGATTAATGTAACATCGAATAATTGAGTTAATTCTTTCATTTCATATGAATATAATTGTTCATCTGGTTTCCGATTAAAGCCCCCACCAGCTTGTGTCACGTAATTTACGAGTGCTTGTGGGAAAATTCCCTTACTGCGATAATATTCCAACTTGATATCATTTTGCCGTTTACTTAACTTACTTCCATCAGCATTCATTATCAAAGGTAAATGACCATAATGTGGAGGCGTCCATCCTAATGCTCTGTACATCATTAGATGTTTAGGCGTAGAAATCTGCCACTCTATACCTCTTAACACGTGAGTTATTTTCATTAAATGATCATCGACGACATTTGCAAAGTGATAAGTTGGAAATCGATCAGATTTTAAAATAACAGGATCACCCTCATGTTGTCCCACATAATAAACAAAATTTCCAGTAATCATGTCATTAAAATTCTCGCCACGATCACTCAATTTGAACCTTATGCAGTATTTATCATTTTTTGCTATCTTTTCTGCAATTTGTTTCGGTGTGAGATCACTGTCAATATATCAAAGTAATAAAATTTATTCCATTAAAAATATTAATCAATTATATTTACCGGCATCTGTTGTCATATTTAGGTATTTGTCTCGCTTTAATAGCATCTTTCTTCAGGAGCTCAAGGCGTCGATCAGAACAAAAACAGTGATAAGCGTCACCATTTTCAAGCAGTTTGTTCACATAATCTTCATATATATCAAGTCTTTCACTTTGGATATACGGTCCATAATTACCACCATAAACTGGCGCAGGACCTTCATCCGGAATGATTCCAGCCCATTCCAAATCCTTATAAAGTTGCTCTTTGGCTCCCTCGATTAATCTGGTCTGATCTGTATCTTCGATTCTTAAAATAAACTTTCCATTTCTTGCTTTCGCGAATAGATAATTAAACAGTGCAGTTCGAAGTCCTCCAAGATGCAAAAAACCTAAATTATTTTTATCACATTATATTTCATAAGAAAATAATTGGAAGCATAAAAATGAGTGACAATCAATAAATTTAATATATTTCACTTACCCGTTGGTGATGGTGCAAAACGAACTCGAATTTCTTTTTCCCTACAATAATATCTTATTTGATGTGTAAGTTTAATTATTTCTCGATTTCTTTGCATTAACATTTTAAATATTTTATTTTTTGATTCGATACTTTTGAACGAGTAAAAACAAGATGTAAACAAACCAAGGAGACAAATTTTGATTAAGCGCATTCAACTTTTAACAACTTTTCTGCCCCTGATTTAACTTTTTAAAAATGATCGTTGATAAGTTTCTTAAAAAACAAAACAAGACTAAATAAATGTTTCTCGAATAAATTCAATTTTTATAAATAAAAGATATTCTCATTAATTTTTTCATTTTTCTTTATTAAATTCATTAATACAATCTAATTTAAAGTTAATAACTATTTACTTGTAACTCTTTCGTTTTCTATCGAACGTGTAAGCATATTTGTCTCTTGGTGCTCCGAACGATGAATGAGACATTTCTCTTGGTATATTCATACGATTGTCAAGTGGGTAATAAGTTGGCTCCCAGATCTTCCGATCATGAGGTCCACGAGCACGTAAATGACGTGGGATGTATTTCGGCTGATGTTCATTTAATCGACGGGCAAACGGATTAATTCCTAACTCAAAGAATCGAAGACGTCGATCAAGTGGTCTCGTTTTATGATCAATTTTATAAATCTTTTCCCAAGCATAAATTTCAGGAACGAGTCGCTGTCTCGGTTTGTTTGACATTATATATTTGAATGTTTTCTCCAACCAATCTCGACGTTTCACATCTTCAATATCAGCAATTTTCTTCTCTTTTTCATCAAGATACGGCTTCATTTCGTGTTGTCTCTCTTTAGGCTCATTTATATAAAATTGAATGAGGTTTCTTAAAACTTCTTCATTTAAACCTTGAAGCTTTCCTTTTTCATCAATCTCATCATACAATTTCATTTCTTTTGTGCCCCAGCACTTATTGAAACGATAATTTGGTTCTAAAGGGCTTGTATGAGTGACTGTTGTATTCAACTGATATTTATAGAAAGACCACATTTGACCATTAGTAACAACAGTTTGTGTCACAAGAGGATAAGTCATGTCATTGTAAGTTGAAAATCCTTGGAAACAAGCCTGAGCATAAGTCCAAGCAAAACTTGATATGATTCCTACAGAATGCAAAGTTTCCTGGTTATCTTCTTCACCAAAAGTTTCGGGTCTGCCAAGCAAGACGTTTCTATCTTGGTACGTAATTAATCCATATTCTCTTACATTTCCTGGCCAAAAGCCTGGAAGAGTTGTTCCATGTCTGTGATCAGTGAAAAAACCGATAGTTCGTGGATCCATTGTAAATTCATCGGATGAATGAATATTTTTGTTAAGACTGTTCATCGCAGAGAAATCCACATCTTCAAATGGTTCCAGCGGAAATTGATGACGTAAACTTAACATTGGTTTTCCAATATATTGAAATGGACGATCTATATTCTCATCAGCTATTTCTTTAAGCCATGCAGAATTCTCTCTTTGCTTAACAATATTCTTAGGTGGATCAATTCCGCCAACAAACCAAAAAGCGTCATGCCTTGGATCGATATCAATATCAGCTTCATAGAGATGTTGATTATCAGCTCCCAAAAAATTGGTTAAAATACGATTAAGTTGCTTTACAAGACCGCTTGTCTTTGCTCTTTCGATATCTTGGGGTGTAAGTTTTAAATCTTTAATATCGAAATCTCTCCTGAAAATATAAAGTTTAGGGAAAAATAACTAATTTAAATATTATTTAACTTACTTATATCCATCGATTTCAAACTCTATTGCTTCTTGTAATTCAGACTTCATTAACGTTAGATAAGATTCGATTTGTTTTGATTCTTTTTCATTTCTTGCTGTTTGTGGTTGTTCATGAAATTCCGTATTAGTCACATACTTGAAGAACGGGAACGTATTATAAGGATAGAATTTGTTTTCCAACATAAGACATTTCCATCCATAATATTTTGGCATGTTTAATTCAATAATTTTCTCTTCAATTGTGCCAATCTTTTTGATTTTTTCATGCCATTCGAAAGTTTTCCTTGCTCCTCTTGCTTTAAGCGATTGGTCTAATATTTCAGGATATACAACTTCTGATGTTTCGGCATTTTCACTGATCTGTTGCTGTAAAGCAGTTGACAATTGCCGAGGAATTGAAGAATTCCGAAGGTAATGCAATTTTGAAACATGCAATAACATGGTTACTTTAAGTGGTCCACTTTGTATGGAAATTAAAATCCGCCGGCCCCAGCTCAAAGGTTTTTAGGGTGTACAACTACAGCAGGTGCATAACGGATCAATTTGAACCGAAATTTCTAGAAGTTTCGTTTAACATATAAACCAGAGAGGGGTCGAAGCCGCTGATTCATTCGTTAATTGAATATCAAAGTAAGTACACGGTCTCTAGACTGAAGCAAAATCCTTTTAACGGTGATATTTAATATATTTAATAAAATTCATACAGCGACTGAAAACTAAGAATACTTAAAGGTAAGTTTTGCTTCCGTTTTACTCGATTTCAAAATTAAAAGAAAATTTTCTCATTACGAAATTTCATTCGAAGCTTCTAGAAGTAAAAATTTTTCTCATACTTTTCAAAATGGTGTCAAACATCATTTATGCTTTAAATTCATTCTTTTCTTTTCTAACTTGAATATTTCTTTTCCAAACTCGTTCAAATTACTTTAAAAAAGACTTTCCTTTTATTTTAAACTGTTTAAAACTTCAAAATCATGCTCCATGTGACTAATTTAAAAGTTAACCTCTCAGATGCTTCTTTCTCAAATTTTCACTATTTCATCAATAAACTCTTGAAATATTAATCAAAGATTTACAGAAAAAGAAAATATAAGCATAAATTCATTTCTTTCGTTATAATAAAATAACTTTTTCTTAGAAAATTTCATAACGCATGAGAAAATAGAAAAAAAGTTCTAGAAGAAAAATGTTTGAATGTGGTTGTAATTTACCTCATTCGTTCGTTATAAAATTCCAACCTTATGATTTGTCCTTTAATTTTTATTTGCACTGTGGTTACGTGTTTCTATTCATTTCATAAATTGACGTAAGAAATCGTTGAATATTTCATGAAATTCAAGGTCTAAAGAAATAATTAACCTCTGAACTTCTCGTTTTTTCCCATTGAATTGTAAATTTCATTTTTCGTTTCCTAAAATGGATATATCTGTTATTTATTATATTTATCTTTTAGATGTCTGCAAAAGCTCCAGCAGTTGGTATTGATCTGGGAACAACTTATTCATGCGTTGGTGTTTTCCAGCATGGAAAAGTTGAAATTATTGCCAATGATCAAGGTAACCGAACAACTCCATCATATGTTGCATTCACTGATACTGAACGTCTCATCGGTGATGCCGCCAAGAATCAGGTTGCAATGAACCCAACAAATACTATCTTCGGTAAGATTATTTATTGCTTTTTAAAGCGACATCATTTACTTAATTTTATTTTCTTCTTCAGATGCCAAACGTTTAATTGGACGTAAGTTTGATGATCCAGCTGTTCAATCAGATATGAAGCATTGGCCTTTCGAGGTCATCAATGTTGAAGGTAAACCCAAGATCCAAGTCGTCTACAAGGATGAGAAGAAGAATTTCTTCCCTGAAGAAGTTAGCTCAATGGTTCTCACTAAAATGAAGGAAACCGCTGAAGCTTACTTGGGTAAATCTGTAAGCAATGCTGTTATCACTGTCCCCGCATATTTCAACGACTCCCAACGTCAAGCTACAAAGGATTCTGGAACCATTGCCGGTCTTAATGTGTTGCGTATTATTAACGACCCACCCGCCGCTGCTATCGCTTATGGTTTGGACAAGAAAGCAGCTGGTGAACGTAATGTTCTCATCTTTGACTTGGGTGGCGGTACCTTTGATGTTTCCATCTTATCGATTGATGATGGTATCTTCGAAGTGAAATCAACTGCCGGTGACACTCATTTGGGAGGTGAAGATTTCGATAACCGCCTCGTCAACCATTTCGCTCAGGAATTCAAGCGTAAGCACAAGAAAGATTTGACAACCAACAAGCGTGCACTTCGTCGTTTGAGAACTGCTTGCGAACGCGCGAAGAGAACTTTGTCATCTTCAACTCAGGCCAGTATTGAAATCGATTCACTCTTCGAAGGAACTGATTTCTACACTTCAATCACTCGTGCTCGTTTCGAGGAATTGAACGCTGATTTGTTCCGTTCAACTATGGAACCAGTTGAAAAAGCCATTCGCGATGCTAAAATGGACAAGGGAACTATTCATGACATCGTCTTGGTTGGAGGCTCTACTCGTATCCCAAAAGTTCAAAAATTGCTCCAAGACTTCTTCAACGGAAAGGAATTGAACAAATCAATCAATCCTGATGAAGCTGTCGCTTATGGTGCTGCTGTACAAGCTGCCATCTTACATGGAGACAAGTCTGAAGAAGTTCAAGATTTGTTGCTTTTGGATGTCACACCATTGTCTTTGGGCATTGAAACAGCCGGAGGTGTTATGAGTGTTCTCATCAAACGTAACACGACAATTCCAACAAAACAAACCCAAACTTTCACCACCTATTCAGACAACCAACCAGGTGTATTGATTCAAGTTTTCGAAGGTGAACGTGCGATGACGAAAGACAACAATTTGTTGGGTAAATTCGAATTGGCTGGAATTCCACCAGCACCTCGTGGGGTTCCCCAAATTGAAGTTACTTTCGATATTGACGCTAACGGTATCTTGAATGTCACTGCTTTGGAGAAATCAACAAACAAAGAAAACAAAATCACAATCACCAACGACAAGGGTCGTTTGAGCAAAGAAGACATTGAACGAATGGTTAATGAAGCCGAAAAATATCGCTCGGAAGATGAGAAACAAAAGGAAACGATCTCAGCTAAGAACGCTTTGGAATCTTATTGCTTCAACATGAAAGCTACCATGGAAGACGAGAAATTGAAGGATAAAATTAGCGAGACTGAGAAAAAGACCATCTTGGACAAATGCAACGACACAATCAAGTGGCTTGATGGAAATCAATTGGCAGAGAAAGAAGAATATGAACATCGTCAGAAGGAGTTGGAAGGCGTTTGCAATCCAATTATCACTAAGTTGTACCAAGGCGCAGGAGGTATGCCCGGTGGAATGCCAGGTGGATTCCCTGGTGCTGGTGCACCTGGAGCTGGTGGTGCACCTGGAGCCGGCGGCTCAGGACCAACCATCGAAGAAGTCGACTAAGAAGTTTCCTTCAAACCTCTTCAATCTCACCAAACAAACGTCAACTTTTAAGTCTTTAAATTTCCTCAAATGTTCAAAATTTCCTCACTCAGTATTTGCCCAACTCGTTTAGATGTTCATGTAAAGGAATTATTACAATTAATCTTCATTCCAATCTGTTTTTATATCCAACAGAAGTAATAGTTTTGATGTTAAAGAAAAAGCAGAGCAGAAAAAAATGAAAACGAATAAAAATTTGAGTTGATGATCTAATTTTGTTGTTTTTTTTATTAATTTTTAGAGATTTAATTTTCAGGTAATGATTCTTTTATCATTGATTTTTCTGTTAAATCTGGATCTTCATTAAGAATTGGGTTGAGTTGATGCAACATGTCAGGATGATCTCTGATAATTTGTCTATTTCGAGTGATGTTGCTGACGATACTTTCAACATTCCAATGACGTTTGACCAGCGAATCTTCGAGAGTAAAATGAGATTGTCTGATGCAACGAATTTGTGTGCAGTGAGCAACAGATTTCATATGAATGCCAATTTCATTTATCAATATTCCCAGATACGCTTCGTGTTCATTACATGCGTGAATTTCTGATGAGAAAAAAAGATGAATCATTAGCAGATAATTAAAATATTTTAAACATTCATTGATGACTCACCAATCGTGAAGTAAGGTTTTTTAAATTCAATGCATTTCATACTATAAATCAGAGGCACTTTTGAAAGAGCTGGTCTTATGGGGCCACCAGTTGCAAGTTCATAAGCTGCTTGTGATTGTATGTCGACACCACATATGTCAAACATTTTCTTTTGATGAGACGCTTGCAAAGATGCAAGGAAAGAATTCGTTTTGTTCAGCGTTACATGGTCAAAGGAAGCGCGTATTGTGACTGGTGAATCATTGAAATGTGACTCAGTCGCTATTCCCAATTTTCCTGTTATGTGATAAACTCTTATTGGCTTGTTCTCTCTTAGCTTATGACTTAAACCGATACCACGGTTTATTCCTAAAACTGATAATAAATAAACATGAAAATTGATGACATCATCTGAAGGAATGAAGTTTTTACTTAAAACGCCACTTGTAAATTTTCCTAAAGGTAGACTCGCTACTGATTTGAAATCCACCATTTGATATCTTTCGCCAACAACCAGTACATGATCTGCTATGTTAGGTTCAGACTTCACGATGAATTTACTAGAGTTGTGCGGTCCTTCTATTGATATTCTATTTCTCTGGGGTCTACCTTTCATGTTATTAAGATCTATAAAGAATAATTACATCAGATATCTTCTTCATAATATCATCGAAGACTTCATTTCCCAGACCTCGGCATATATTTGAAATTAATGTTTTTTTCGCGAATTCAACGCTTATCCCAGATGGTTTGTAGACATTAACAATTCCATTTAAAAAGTTCCACAGCCTTGGAGCTTCTTTTATAGTTTTGACTACACTTGTCATTCTTGACATGTTAATATTAATAAATGATTAAATTCAATATGAAATGTTTGGAAGTTGCTAATTGTTTGGTTATGTTGAAATTTTCTTTGTTTTGAAATAACTTTATTTAGTAGTGTTAGTGTATTTGAAAAAAATCAACAGTCCGAATTGGCCATAAAAAAACTTTATGTAATATCTACACACATAGCCAGACGATGGTGCCATCAAGTCGAAATTTCCCCCTAAATAAAAAGGAGTGTTTTGAATTTATGTCCACAATGGCATAATTATCCATTTTTGAATAAATTAACGATCCCTGTAACTTATTCAACTTCACTTACCTGAACGCTTGCCAGGACCTAAACATGATGAAATGATAATTTTTCGTGTTAAAAGACAATATTTTATGTTTTTATTACAGTGTAAATTTTATTCCGAAAATGTTTAAATATTGGTACATAATTGGTAATGGAGCAAGGTTGAGTTGGCTCTCCTTTTTTCATCGAATAAAAGCTTAATAAAATAATTTTCTTAAAAATTTATCAAATGTTATTTATTAAACCTTAGCGAAGAAAAGCGGAAACACTGGATCAAAAATTATAACATAGGCGTATGGTTATAAAATTAAAAAAAAAGAGTTATTCGGAATGTTTGATGTAATACAAAAAGGTTTAAATAAAGAAATGGAAGATTGAGAGGAATCATGCCATGAGATTCGCCAGGCACAACTTTGTAGCTGCAGCACGATGAAACAAAAATATTTTATAATCAGCCATGTAACTAAATATCTTGTTAGTTCTCATGAGAAATATTCAAGGAAGAATAAAATTCCATATGAAGGTTGACTGATTGGTTGTTGTGTGTTTCATTTTGTTTGTATTTGGCTGAATAAGCTTAGCAGCAAATGCATCTTATCAAACAGCAAATAACACTTATTGCGAGCAAGAAGAGTGCTACCAAGACGCAAATTCCCAATGGTGATTGGAAGAATAAAATGACGTTACATTGGATGCTAGCTTTATCAACATATGGTTGAATTTCGCGTTGCAACTTGTCATTGTTGAATAACAAATCAGGAGTGTAAAATTTATCAGCCACGTGATTGCGACGGAAGTCGTCAACCATACATTGAGCCTTTTCTGGGTTTTCAGGATACTGGTTCTTCAAAATTTGATGAATAGCTCCGTATATTCCATCATCAATGGCATTTGTGATGATATTTCCTTGGATGTAGGCGATGGAACAGATAACAAAGAAAGAAATCAAAGTGACTTTGCTAAAAACGAACAAAATATCAGAGTTTAGTGTTAGGTGGTTTTGCCTTCGAATACATTTACAAAAATTTGTTATGCAAATGATGATTCAACATGCACAATACAAAGAAAGTGAAAGTTTAAAGTCCGAATTTCTGCTTGTTAAACTCCAAAGCAAATAATTAAATTTATACTTACTTCATTTTTAAATAAATGCTTTAATATCTTGATGCAGTTTAATTGGAGTTGAATGCTAATATGAATGAGTTTAAAAAAATATTTGTGTATATATAAACTTTCAAAGCTGACGCCCGTCAATAACTTTTCGTCCGTGAGGATGTGTTTGTTTATCACTGGAGGAATTTCCAAATGGCCTTTATGATTTTTCAAAATTACAATTTAGATTTTAACGGTTAACTTTTACTTTCACGCAGCATACACAAAATAGAAACATAAAAACACGATCGGAAATTTTTCTTTCACAGAAATCATTTCCTTCCTCAAATTTAAAAATAAAACTATGCAGCTAAAAATAGGTCTCAAATTTCAACATAGATATTTACGAAAAGTAAAAAATCTTTGCTTTTTGAGTGTGCAACTCAGATTAAGATGAAATCATGTAAAACGAAATATGATGGGTTTTGGAAGACTATGAGATTGTCTTTTATTCCAATTCATATTATTGAATTTTCAATAATTAAATATCTACTTATGCCAAATTAGCAAATATTTCTTAAAATTTCCTTGTTGGCTATCAATCTTCGTTTTATGATTTTACATCTCAATTCGATTTACATTTCTGTTGAACTTTGAAAATTTTAAGAAAACAAAACTTGCCACTGCATACGTAAATATTTTATAAAAATCAGGACTTATGTACAGTATATAAATAAACAAAACCATATATTGATGTAGATACAAAATATACAAAATACCATGAAAAAATAAACTAAAACTTGACTAAAACATAATTCTTAACAACAAACACACTTTATGATACAGCAACAAATAAGAATAATGACCAATAACACTGCAATAAGAATGAAAATTCCTAAAGGAGTTTGTAAGAACAGTCCAACACTGCATTGGATTTCAGCTCCATCATAAAATGGTTCCAGTTTTTCTGCAATTTCAGATTTTTCCCATGAGTTTACCTCTGATTCATTAAATTTTACGGCAACGTCTTTAGTTTTGAAGTCGTCAACCATGCATTTTGGCATTAGAGAATCTTCAGGAAAATTTAATTTCAATTTCCTTTCAATAGATTCATAGATATTGTCGTGTCTGGTAGTTCTCTGATGTGTCGATGCACAGATTGACACAATAACAAGTAGAATTAAAACACATTTGCTAAAAAAGATTTTACGATTATAAAACGCAATTGATACTTTTAATAAGGTCGGTGACAAACTTACTTCATTTTGGAAAAAATAAAATTTACGTCGTAGCGTGTCGGCTTCTTGCAATAAAATAACTAAAAATAGAACGTACAGCAGCTTCTGCGTGCGTAAACAATTTTAAGGAACGTATTTCAAAAAATCAAATTGCTATAAAGAATGTGATCTTAAAGTTGTCACTCAAGTATTGATTTGGGGTCTTAAAATATAATAACAATAAGTGCAAAACAAAAACTTTATTCTAATGTAATAAAATTCATAGTTTTTTAAATTATAAATGAAGGTAGATA